>JASPKZ010009504.1:0-129106 GCA_030220185.1 Diploptera punctata | reverse complement strand
AATTAATGTTGGGAGTTTTAATCCTGCATAACCTTTCATGAATGTTTCTTAATTTTACTTACAATATTTAAAAATTGTTTAAATGAAAATTTCTTAATATGTTTAAAATTGCTAAATATTTAAATACAAACTATTGTAAAAAAAGCAATATATAAATCAAAACTATTGTAAAACCAACATTGAATTAAATAAATTAAATTAATAACCTATAATTCTTAATCTTAAAGCCAGTTAATATTTGTCATTATTGTCATATTCACCTGTATTGTTATATTTGAATTATAATATTAATGTTAAAAATATTACATAACAGTTGAGTAATAAAAGTGCCACAGGTTGCCAATTCATTGAGGTAGCAGCAACTCGCATTAAGCGAGGTGCCTCACAGGGCTCTGCTGCTCAAACAACGTTACCACCGACCCTAACCTTATTGGGACACTGAACATGGTCTGGCAGTAATGCTGCTTGCTTACTGCAGACTGCATCGCAATACCTGTACCAGTGCATCCAAACTGCTTGACTGAACTCTTCATTAACTCACCTCAAATTATATTCCACAGTTGATGTGAGTCTTGTCTAAAGTGTTACCAGAAACAAAATGCGAACTCTGGTCTTACAATCCTCGACCTAGAATCTTTATTTTGCCGATAAAACTGTTATTCAATATTTTATATTCAACCTACGATTACTTAATATAATTTAACTAAATTATTTTAAAATTAATATTTTATTTAAGTCCCTGCATTTTAAATTGAATTATCACAACTTTAAAATTTAAAACAAAAAAGTTAAAATATATTATTAAAATCCAAAAGACACTAAATCTATTAATTAAATTGAAATTTACAGTTATATTTTTATTCATTATCATTTACTACATTCAAAAATAATATTTAAAAAATTCTAATCAAGAAATTTAACTCATTTCCATGTTGAATCATTTTACAGCAACTCTTAAAAATTCAGTCATGCAGTTGATGCAAATTTAGATTTCCATTGCATTGTTGTAACTAATGTAAATAAATTAATTTTGAATAATATATTTTCAATTTAAATTATTTTATCCTTAATTTACATTAAATCTTGAAAGCACAATTACCCATGTTATATAAATTATAAAAAATATATAAATGGATAATGTTCAAATTCCATCAATAACCTCAAAACCTACAAAAATTTGCTTGAATTGTTTTACTTTCTAAGAAGCAACATTAGAATTGGTGTTATTCTGAATTTGTGCTCCTGTTAGACTTAACCTAACCTAACCATCCTACACGCGGGCTATAAATATTGCTCCAACAAGATCACAAATATCTGAACAAAACCAAGTATTGGGCACAATTGGCCCATGTTAATCTGGTACAGGTTGTTGTTCTGCATATTTTGCAGTGAAATACACTTTCTTGAAACATGCAGAAAAAAATCTACAAACAAAATGTGGCTACATAAAAAGTGCTGTGTTCTAAGATGGGATTAAAACTGTGAAGCTACAAACTATATTTAACTTTACAATTGTTAATTAATCTTGCCTCATGAATTGCGCTCTTCAGAACATGTTCCAATATGTCTTCACATCGGCTTCTGTAGTCATGAGCAGACGATAAAATTAAAACATATTCAAACATAAAATTGTAAAAATTCTTTCCATTAGGAGACAGGATACAGGGTGAGATGGAAAGAATTTTATTTTAAATTTCTAATTAAACATCGTAGTAAAATTTCCTATAACAGTTCCAAATTGAAGTGTTCTCAAGAACGTAAATTCATGAGGTAAGATTAGGGATGCAATTATTGAAAATAAAAACACAATCACTTTTTATTACAATTTTATTAATTTTTTTAATGCCCCAGGTTATTCCTTTTGAACATTTCTGGTGTTCTCTCCTGGCATTGGTATAATTGCAATGCACAATTATTTATTGAATTGTTTGAAATTCTATTTATCAAATTTAAATACAAATTTGATAAAGTTACAAGAATTTCCATAAAATATAAGTATATTTTATAATATAGATATAGGCTATATTATAGCCTATACATAAAAAACTGACAACAGGCCTAGAAGACCCTTGGCCTATAGCCAGCTGCTGGCCTCACTTCCACGTGTTAATCACAGAGGTAGATGATCCAGCTATCTTAGAGGTGACCTGATAACCATGTCAGTTCCCCAGCTGTTATAGTTGTTTTCTCAACCTGGAGCTGCTACTTATTGTAGCTACCCAAATGCATCAAAATGCTGAGTGGGCACCAGTCAGGTACTGGCTGAAATTCCATGAAAAAATGTCTTCCCCCATGGAGACTCTAACCAGCACAAGTCCTGTAGCTCTGCACCAAGGTTTCTTGCCTTAACCACTCTGCTACAGAGCAAGACTATAAATATAGTCATCTTTAATCATTCTATAATAGATACTTTATTTCTTTAAGTTTGTAAATTTTGTAAATAAATTTTACTTTATATATATATATATATTTGTATGTTAAACACACAAACTTCCATTGGGCACAATCCCTACTAGACATTTTGCCCGTGGAATATTGTTGCACTTATCACTAATAAATTATGAATTAAATGCTTCACATTTTTAATCCCATGTCTACTTTCTACATACCGAGGAATGAATTTTTTTATTTACTATTTTAAAATTCAATATTTAAAAGAAAAAAATATAAAAAGCCCTAGAAGAGGCAAATATAAATTTCAAAACAATCAGTATTATAAGATCATACTCGGAGAACAAAATGCCAAATTAAGATGGGGAAACAAACTTTCAGAAAAATTCCAAACATCAAAAGGTCTACAAGGATGTTGCTTATCACCAATGTTGTTCAAAATATATATTGATAATTGTACAAAGAACTGGTCAAGACACTGCAAATATATGGCAATTCAAATAGAAGATAATTATTACCTGCACCATTTACTTTTCGCAGATGATCAGGTGGTTATTTTTCAAGATCCAGATGATGCATCTTTCATGTTAAGGAAATTAGAGATAGAATACAAAAAATGGGGATTACAGATAAATTATAATAAAACAATATCTTTTATTGGATACAACAGATGAGCTAAAATGTAATTCAGGAAGAATATGTAATGTTAAAAATTTTAAATATTTAGGATCTATTTTAGATAAAAGTGAGAATTCAACTACAGAAATTGAAAGAAGAATAACGGATGGAAGAAGAATCATTGGTATGATGAACTCTGTGCTTTGGACTAGAGATATTATACAGAATGAAGTTCTGTTACAAAGAATTTTATTATATGGGTCCGAAACCTGAACAGTAAGTAGAAAAGATGCCAACAAGCTGTTAGCACTAGAAATTAATCTTTGGAGGCGATTGACAAGAACTTCAGAAGGGATAAAGTCAGAAACAGCACAATAAGGGAAATTATGCAAGTTGAAAAAAAAATATTGGAAAGAATAGAAGAAATGCGTTTGAAATGGTATGGACACCTCATAAGAATGGAAGAGAGAATACCAAAGAGAATCCTTAATTTGAAAGCTAATGGAGGAGGCAGACCTAGAGAACGATGGATGGAAACTAGCGATCTGAAGGAAGAAGATGCTCTAGGCGGGAACCTCTGGTGACAAATCACTTTGGGTTGAAGTAGAAACACTATTGTGGAATATTCTTAATTTTTAAAAATTAATATATATTTAAAATTAAATGCTATTCTTTTTCAGATGATTTAGCTCTTCTGGCAATTTCTGAAAATGATTTGCAACGATCAATTTATAATTTACAAAAAGTAGGTGCCAAATTTAATATGGAAATATCAATTAACAAAACTAAAATTATGGCATTTCATGGAAAGGACCCCATACAAAGTAAAATCTGTCTCCAGAATAAAATTTTAGAGATATCTAATGAATTTAAATATCTTGGATATTATCTCTCTATCTGGGATAAAAAGGATATCCCTGAAAAGGTTACTAGTTATAATAAAAGTTTAGGAATTATTAATCAAGTTATGAAACCATCCCTTGTACAGAAAAACACCAGATTACGTTTATATAACACTTTGGCTAGACCAGTGTTGACCTATGGTAGTGAAGCATGGACACTAAAAAAACAACATGAAAGCAGAATAACGGCTTATGAAATGAGATTCATGCGCAGAACAGCGGGTTACACCAGATGGGATCGGAAAAGGAACACTGATATCTTAAAAGAATTGAAGACTACGCCAATTTTGGAATATATTAAACAGTACCAACTAAATTGGAAACACCATCTTGAAAGAATGAGTTCAAATCGGATCCCCAAAGCTGTTTATAATTATATACCAAGAGGACGAAGATCACTGGGCCGTCCTATGAAACGCCGGAGGGAAAATTTTCTATAGGATCATAACAGGCCTTGGCCTAATACTTGGAAGGAAGAAGAAGAAGAAAATTAAATTATGCAAAATATTATTTTATACAAATTTACAAGAATCGAAGAATTCAACATTTATTACAAAATCAATTTAGCTTCTTTATGAATGAAGACTAATATACAAAACGTGTCCACCAGATTCAAAACTTAATAAATATGAAATTCCTTTATTTATTGAGTTTATTTCTAGTTAACCTAAGATTTCAAATAAAATATATGTGCTCCAAATTTTAAGAGCAATAAAAAATTTTTGATTCATACATTTTATTATAAAAACTAGAATAATTTCATAATGTCTGAGCAATTAGATTTTTTTTAACATTTCATTCCTTCCGATGTATTCAAGCGACAATCTGCCTCGACCCTAACTACTGTCTACAGATATTTTAACAAGGGAACTGTCCACCACCGCATGCTCAAACCTACCTTCAAATCTCTCCCAGAGAAGCATCGTGATGTACCAAGGCCATGTTCAAAATATTATCTACCTTTTTAACTGCAAGGTACTAAAATCCACTGCCAAATCTCACATTTAAACTACAGGGAAGTGATACAACCCTGAATTGTAGATTGGATAAACATCTGCCTCACTCCACTCTGCTCTTATTCAAGCAGGGAGTCCACTTGCTCCATGCAGTGGGTTGCAATTGCTGAAATCTGGCTTTCATTTCTGTGCCTTGCAGTTAAAAAAGCAGATAATTTTTTGAACACTGACTTGGTACAACACAAAGCTTCTCTGGTAGAAATCTCGAGGTAGGTTTCGGCAAATTGTTGACAGTTCTCTTCTGAAGCATTAGTTCTATTAAGCTATGTATTTCAAACTCATGTTAACTGCATGCCCCTGCGAGGCATCATGTCCACTTGTTTATCACAGTCTGTTCTCATAACATTTCTACCAGCTCTTAATTTTGTTCCTGCTGCACAAAAACTGCAGTCTTCAGCCAACAAATCTCAAAATTACTTGATAAACATAACGTAGGCTACAATATACCTCGTTTCTAATAATTAAAATCTTTCAAGAATAATTAAAAAAATTAAACTATAAATAGTGTTTGTGCTATCAAACCTAAATCTTCATGCCCATATCTCCCTATATTTAGCTAATGCATTCCCTGTATTATCTACTTCTTTAATGTTTTACTTCCACCTCATTCTTGGCCTGCCTACTAGACACTTTCCTACAACATGCTCCTCTTTCATTTCCCATTCATGCCATATGTCCAGTCCATCACCGTCTACAAGACTAGTCTTACAACATCTGGTTTCCTATAAATATCATGTAGCTCGCTGTTATGCAGAAGACATTAATAAGAAATCATGAATGGTTTGTCTAATAAAATAGCTATAGAAGAAAAAGCACGAGGAATTATGATCCAGAGAGAAACCAAAGGCAATACCGACAGATATATATGGCCCCAAATGGATGCATGACCTTGTCGGTGGGATCCTTGCGTATCACAATGACCCTTTGGGCTATGCCAGTGGTAGCTTAGCTACTGATAGCTTCTCCCAAGTTGGACACGTGAGTGATCAGATTAAGAAATAATCCAGAAGAGGACTGATGGTTTCCATGACTGGTGAGGAACAATATTCCCAATAGCGGAGAAAGCAGAAGTGAGGTCCTACCTGCTGCCTTGTAGGATGAAGTTGGATCATCAAAGGTTGGGGGAAGAAATCCCTCATTACAAATTACCTGGTCCTCCAGGTACAGTGTTTGGCAGCTAGCTGGTCTTCTCTCTTGTAAAAAAAAACATTCAATAAGGAATCTAATACGAGGCCTTTGAATGGATAGTCTCATATAGAGAAGACTGGAAGTCTCGCATCAAGAAAGCCTGGACCTACTATGGGCTGTAGCACCATTGGAAGAAAAACATTGACAGAAATAAAAAAGCAAGGGAAGCTAATAAGATGTGCAACAACAAGAAAAAATAATTAATAAACGAGTTGGAGAAAATGTTTTAACATCTCACCTCACAAAGTTGCACGTCTTCACAATACCGGTTTCAAAAGTATAGTATTACTTCCATCTTCAGTCAAATTCCAAGTATTGAAATTTCATTGTCAACATCTTCTGAACTGCCATCTGGTGTATATTTTATGAACTTTGAGATTAAATTATTCATTGCAATGAATTTCAATATCCCCGACAAGAATAATTTAATCTCCAAGTTCATAAAATCTGCACCAGATGGCAGTTCAGAACATAATGACAAAATTTCAACAGTTGGAATTTGACTGAAGATGGAAGTAATACTATACTTTTGAAACCGGTATCGTGAAGACATGCAACTTTGTGAGGTGAGATGTTAAAACATTTTCTCCAACTCATTTATTAATATAAATACCTCATAGTATTTCCTCCCACAGTAAATTTAATTAAAAGAAAACATAAATTTACATGAAAGAACTACAAAATTGAAATGTTAAACCAACAAAGTGAGATAAGAAAATTCTACAAAGCAATGGAGAAAATTAGAACTGGACTTCAACCTAAAATCTGTAATATTAGAACAAAAGAACTATTTGGAGGACACTAAAATATTGAATAGATGGTCGGAATATTATGAAGAACTCAACAATGGAAGGGATGATAGAAATGACAATAAGATAGAAGATCCAGAACAATAGTGTAAATAATAACACCGATGAGACATATACACAAGTCTGCTGCAGTGGTCTCAAGGTAGCAGCAGGCCTGGATTGAAACCCCAATTGGGACAAATTTCCTGGGCGAGGTTTTTTGGGTTTTTCGTTTTTTTTAGGGTTTTTCCTTACTTTTGAGACATGTCAGGAAAGACCCAAATGGTCCCCAAACATCATATGGCTTCATATTTGCCTTAGATTAAATTTTGTATCAAGGGCTTTCAACGTTACTACCTATTATATTTTTTTTTAATATTTAGGATTTAATTAAAATTAAATCACCAAATAGTGTAGAGCTGGTGAAGTTACTCAGACATAAAATGTAACTGTGACATAAATATAACTGTTGACGTCCTACTTGGTTGCTCCCTCGGTGGATGATTCCCTCGTAGCACAAGATGAAGGGCAAGAATGTGGGAAACACTAAGAAATAAGTGGTAATACCTCACAAATGAATAGACTATCAACATTAAAAAACCTAACAATCTTAATATTTTGTATTTAGCAGTTTGAAGTTACCCTAAATTTAGATTTCTTCAAAAATAACTATCAATAGGCTAATATTGCACTGAATTTTAAATGAATATATATTTAGCTGTTTAGAGTTACTTTAAAAAATAATTTCTTTCAAGAATAAGCTATAAATAGGCAAACTGCACTTTATATATCACAAAAAATCACTGACCTACAACACACTTGAACCTGTCATTTTTAAGTCTACTGAAAGCTGCAAATATGACCATCATTTATCAAGTTCTATATTTTAAAAATAAAAAATAAGTTTAAAATCTAACAACTTTTTAATTCTATAAATGATTAAAATTTTATGAAAATTATTATTTTTGATACATTTATTTTTTGTTATAATCATGTCTGTAGTGTTAGAATGCAAGCAGATTTATAAACTTTATCCACATTGAACGAACGTACCAACTCTATTATACAAATTAAGAAACCTTATGAAAAAGACATATTGAAGATTGTAAGAAGATTCACACAAACGACCAAAATGCACGTGCTTGTTAATCTAAGAAATTTGAAGGAAACCATCTACCAAAATAAAATGTCAAAGACCAGACAACAAATGATGCTGTAACACTTGAAACCACTTTGCAAGCATCAACAATTTTATAAACAAACTAGCTGCAGACTAACACAATCAACAAATACCTAAAACCACTTTGAAGAGCTTTGCTTGTAAACCACAAGACATTTCCGCACCAAAGAAACGAAGATTAATAAAATTATATACCACAAAAATTTCAGAAAAAATCAAATAATTCCCAACTCAAATGTAGAAGAACAACAAAACCATATACCACAAAAATTCCACAAAATAATGTGATAAAATTCATAAGCCAGAAACTGGACATTATGTGTAATGAAGAATAATCAAATTTATGAGAAATCCTATCACCGTAAGAACTACTATCAAACTAAAATGCCACAATATTGTTGGAACCTTAAGACAATTCTGGAGCAACAAAATCTGAGTACTTTAAACTACAGATGATGTAGTTTAACTACTTGCATTCTTAACACTCAAAACATGACATTCACCAAAATTATCAAAAATTAGTTTTAAATTACATCCAAATATAAATAAAATTATTTTGTAGAACTTGATATATCTAGTGGTAATAAGAACTGCGAGAAAAAATATACTTTAATAATTATATAAAAATTATACAATTCATTAAAATTAAAAGCTATAGGGCGGGGGGGGGGGTATGTGGAGGACAGCACTGCACTTCACACAAAAACACATCTGAAAATAAAACAAAATAAATATCAAATACATTACAGCTATTATAAGGAACAATACAAAATATGGCTCAACTGCACTTCTACTAGCACTTGATTTTTTTATTGTTGTAAACTATAGCTCTTCTTCTGTATTTACTAACATTATTTAATATTTTAAACAGAAAAATTGCACTTAAAGTAGCGTGAAATATTTTCAAAGTCCTATAGAACTACAGTGCGCATGCACCAGAGTTTATAGAGCCAGCGATAACCCACAATCTAACCACATGTCAATTATAATCCTCAATTACTAACTGTTGCTATGAAATTTAAATGAGCAATATTTGCAATAAATCCCCAAATCTACGTTACAAAAATATATTAATAACATTAAAATTACCAAAATTTTATTAAAAATGGGTGTACACTTACTTACCACTCCCTAACTCTAATGCAACCAGTGATAACCCAAAACAGCAATAGAAAAATCATGGACTAAGTAATATACTCTGTGGAGAAAATAGCAGTTAGCATCACAATATTGTCTAACAATGTCATAATATTGTGATTTGGATATTTAAATAAATACTTCAAAATTGTCTAATAATGTTAAATTGTTTGAAAAGTTTAAAATATTAAATAATGTTAGTAAATACAGAAGAAGAGCTATAGTTTACAACAATATAACTGAAAATCAAGCGCTAGTAGAAGTGCAGTTAGCTGCAATTTTAATTTGCTTTTATATTATGAGTATTTGAGGATAAAGTTCTTAGGAAAACCTTTGAGACCAAAAAGAGATTAACAGACAGGTGAATGGAGAAGACTACATAATAGTGAGTTACATAATATGTATAGGAAGCCAGATATAGTAAGAATGGGCAGGACATGTGGCACGAATGGGGGATGAAAGTGGTGCATGGAAGCTTCTTATAGGAAAACCAGAGAGGAAAACACCAGTTGATAGACCAAAAATGAGGTAGGAGAATAACATTATCCATGATTTGAGGGAAGTAGATTATACAGGGAATGATTGGAAAACATTAGCTCAGGATAGGATGTATGGAGAGCTTATATCCGCGCGGTCATGAACCTACGGGTTCGATAGTGCCAGTGAGTTATGTTTAATAGAAATTAAATGTACGGCCCTGAAGACGGGGCTAGGATATGTATTAATTTACGAATGTAATAATAATAATAATAATAATAATAATAATAATAATAATAATAACAATCGTTAAATCTCGTGGACTGCGATCGGCAGGACATGTGGCACAAATGGGGAATGAAAGAGGGGCATGGAAGCATCCTCTAAGAAAATCAGAGTGAACGCCCTGTTGGTAGACCAAAAATGAGGTGGGAGAATAACATTAACCATAGTTTGAAGGAAGGAGATTATACAGGAGATAACTGGAAAACAATTCAGGATAGGAATGTATGGAGAGCTTATGTCCGCGCGGCCAGGATCCTACGGGTTCTAGCCAGTTAACATTGTTGAAAATAATTTAATATCTTATTTTATTGTATTAATTAAATCGCTATAGATGGCGCAATTTCCAATGTTTCACAACGAAACTCAGTATAAGCTATTAAAATCGACGTAGGTGTTATCAAAAAATAATTAAATCCATTATAAGCGATATTTATCTAAAACCCGAAATTAAAATGTTCTATCAACCACCAGATGTTTTGGCCGTTTTGTATAAATTTTGTACAAATGCAAGTTTTCAGGTACGGCGAGTGTTTAGCCGCTATCTATTACGCTCTAAAAGCAATAGGTGTAGGAATTAATCTGAAACTCAAATTTAAAAATCGCTCTAGCGGTCCAAATTTTCGTTAAGTGTTCAACTGATTTTGGCAAATCTACACTTTTTCCTCATGGTCAGCTATATGTTGCTTGTTCGACAGTTGGCACATCGAAGAAAAAAAATGTTCATTTATTAAACGAAATAATTGAAAAACTGAAAATATTATTTATCCGCTCCCAGAAGTGGACATTTCAATGAAATCTAACTTGATGAGTGCATTTCATTTTCAAACTCGTTAGGTACCGGTATCTAAATATAATTACGATATAAATTTATTCAAATAAAAAATTATATTCCCTGGGATAGTTGCATATTACTATTACCATAATTTTTAACCCGCGAATAATGAAAACGCTATGAAGTTAGTTGTACAAGTGCTACACAATATTAATAATGTATTTATATACAAATTAACGTTTACACATCTTTATGTGCCTGAAGTTTTATTTTCTTTTTTTTAATTTAATCATAATCCTTACAAAAAGTTTAATAAGACATATTCGCTCTAATGTTATTTATGAGTAAAAACTCATGTTCAGAAGACATTCTATAAAAATAATAAAAATAGGTCTGTATAAATAAATACAATAAAAGCTACTCATTCACAGTTCCGTTACTCTTAAACTTTTATATATTAATACTGCGTAGCACTTTTATAAGTTAAAATATTCACGATAATAAAAATTTAAAAAGCTGCTTACCACTTGTAGTTATCATACACTGAACTGAACGCTACTGATGCAACATTTTCGTTCGTTCTAAAGCTAAAATGTAGTGGTGGAAGGGGGAAGAAAACTCTCTTATCTGATTGGCTGATAATTATGACGTAATTACATTTATGTAAAATAATTAATACACTGCTCAAAAAAATTAGGGGATATTGTAGAATAACCTATTAAGACTATGTTTTTAGGAACAGTATTAGATGCAATCACTTTCTATTACTCCAAAAGAGTGTAAACAAGAGTTTGAAGTCATTACGTAACTTCTGTACCACACCAGATGTCAAAGAGATCCTGATTAGGAATATGGCAAACAAACAAAGCAACATTAACATGGGTGAAAAAGTTTCTTTAGTTATGGTTGTATGGTCTCCTCGAACGGCCAGCACTGCCTCACACCAGTGTGGCAGTGACGCAATGAGGTTAGCAATGAGGTTAGCAATGAGTTTCTTGGGGGATACGTGGCCACTCTTCCATAAGAGCAATGTGCAGCTCTGGAACAGTTGTGGGAGGTACTGGTCTGCCTGCAATGCGCCTGCCTAATGCATCCCACACATGCTCAATCGGATTTAAGTCCGGGGAGGAAGCTGGCCATTGCATACGCTCGATACCCTCCACTTCCAGCATGTCGTCCACCAAGCCAGCTCTGTGGCGTCGTGCAATTATCGTCCATAAAAAGAAAATAATCGCCTATGGCACCAGCATAAGGCATGACAAAAGGTCGGAGAATCTCATCTCTATACCTTACCGCAGTCAAAGTACCACCTTGGATGGCATAGAGCTCCGTACTTCCACCACTACTGACTCCTGCCCACACCATCAATCCACCGTCACCATATGGGGATCTTTCACGTACAAAAGCTGGATTGTTTCGTGTCCCTTTTTCTCTCCAGATGAATACACGCCGACTATCACATTCCACGTTGAATCGCGACCCATCAGAAAAAAGAACTGATCTCCATTCAGCATGCCTCCACCCACGAAGTTCCTCCGTCCAGTTTCTACGGTGTCTGTGTTGTTGTGGAGTTAACCTGGTACACACCATGGGCCTACGGGCATAGAGACCACTTCCATGCAGTCGATTAGGGACAGTTTGAGTTGACACCCTGCGTCCTGTTGCTGTTTGAAGTGTATTTCGCAGTTGAGTTGCATTCTGCTGTCTATTCCGACGGGGCTGTTAACAAGACGTAACGGTCATCCCTTGTTGTTGTTGCCCTTGGTCGACCTTGTCCGGCTCTTCTGTGAACAGTATGTTCTTTGAAAATGATTCCAAAGTCTGGAAATCACGCTTTGAGACACCCCAATGGCTTGTGCCACCTCTTGTTGTGTCTGTCCAGCTTCCGTCCTTCCTATGGCCCTCCAAGCCATTGGTTCAGGTAAATCACGTTGTCGGGGCATCACTGTCCCTAAGGCAAGTCATTCACTAACTGAAAACTGGACTGGATTTAAAAACAGCAACAAAACATTCACCCCCACACCACCCTTTCACATCAACAGTACAGACACTGCCCTCTGGTGTGGTACCGAGGTTACGTAACAACTTCAAACTCTTATTTACATTATCTTGGAGTAATAGAAAGTGATTGCATCTAATACTATTCCAAAAAACATAGTCTTAATAGGTTATTCTACAATATCCCCTAATTTTTTGAGCAGTGTACATTTATTTAATCTAAATAGTGTAATGTTAAATATGTAAATTTAATACAAATCCTGGCCTAATATTTAGCTTGAGTCCCATATTTAATAAAATGAAGTTAAAATAATGTTACATTATTGCGTAGCAGAGACCGTAGCGAGAGAAAACTTTTATCTGATTGGTTGAGAATGATGCGATTGGATTTATGATAAAACTTGCTAATAGCCGGGGTGCGCTCGCAAAAAGAAAATAAATACAGTATGTCTTCATTTTTAGTTGAATAAATTTATATAGTAATTTACTGTTTTTAGATGCCCCGTGCGCCTGAAAATGAAATAGATTAATAAGTAGATTTTAATGATATTTTAACTATAACGGGAGAGGATAAACAATATTTTTAGTTTTTCCATTTGGTGCATAAATTAACTATTTTCTTTCAACTTGCCCATAGGAGAAACGGATTTTCCAAATTCAAACCAGCAACACGGAAAATTGCGACCCCTAGAGCGATTTTTAAATTTTCGTTTGAGTTGAACTCCTACACCTAATGATTTTAGAGCAATAGATAGCGGTTTAAACACTCGACGTACCTGAATACCTGCATGTACAAAGGTCTACAATGGGTAACTCACTGGCACTATCGAACCCGTAGGTTCCTGGCCGCGCGGACACAAGCTCCCCATACATCCCTATCCTGAGCTGTTTTCCAATCACCTCCTGTATTATCTATTTCCCTCAAATCATGGTGTTAATGTTATTCTCCCACCTCATTTTCGGTCTACCAACTGGCGTTTTCCATGTCCCTATTTCATTTTCCATTCGTGCCATATGTCCTGCCTATCACCGTCTACGAGACTTGAATATTCTCATTGTAACTAATTTCCTATAAAGATAATGTAGTTCACTATTAGGCCTATATAGTATTCTCCATTCTTTGGTCCAAAAATATTCCTAAGAACTTTATTCTCAAATACTCATAATATCTTCTACTTCTTCTTCTTCCTTCCAAGAATTAGGCCAAGGCCTGTTACGATCCTATAGACAATTTTCCCTCCAGCGTTTCATAGGACGGCCCAGTGATCTTCGTCCTCTTGGTATATAATTATAAACAGCTTTAGGGATCTGATTTGAACTCATTCTTTCTAGATAGTGTTTCCAATTTAGTTGGTACTGTTTAATATATTCCAAAATTGGCGTAATCTTCAATTCTTTTAAGATATCGGTGTTGCTTTTCCGATCCCGTCTGGTGTAACCCGCTGTTCTGCGCATGAATCTCATTTCACAAGCCATTATTCTGCTTTCATGTTGTCTTTTTAGTGTCCATGCTTCACTACCATAGGTCAACACTGGTCTAGCCAAACTGTTATATAAACGTAATCTGGTGTTTTTTTTTTTGTACAAGGGATGGTTTGATAACTTGATTAATAATTCCCAAACGTTTATTATAACTAGTATTTTTTTCAGGGATATCCTTTTCATCCCAGATAGAGAGATTATTTTCTCCTTCTTAAAACTAAAAGTCCATGTTTCACATCCATATAATATAACTGGTAGAATAACAGTTTTATATTTGTTCAGTTTAATGTCTTTTTTTTTTAGAGAAGTTTGGGAAAGAGTCTCTGAAATAAATAATAACATGCATTACCAGAATCGAGCCTCATCTTTGGGGCCAAACAAGTTTTATTTTTATTAAACATTACAATAAAACCAAATTAAAACATTTGCACTCTGGTATTCGAATAACCTTACAAATTCTTGTTGATCGCGCAAATAGATTAATGCATTTATTAATATTTTTTCAATATTTGTCTTAAAATATATTTTTATTATGTATAAAACAAGAAATGGTATGACCTTAAAATTATTATTGAAAATTTAGAGATTAATAAAATATATTATTTTAGGTTCTCGATATCCTGATGATGTAGTACTATTGTAAAAAAAAATAATAAAATAATAATAATATATTAATAGATAGATAGATCATCGGTTGAATAATGTCTTTGACATCGTCCGATTCCTAACAGCCAATTTTGTCGGTACAACCACGCCGCACATAAGGACGAATCCCTATTTACGACGACAAAATATAATGCAATTGTTTTTTAATTATTTTGACTCAGAAATGTAGCATGAAGGTATTAAAAGTTGTTGTATCGATCACTCATCCATGCATAGTCAGCTCTTGGAATCAAAAAAAAAAACTCCATGGCGCGATAGGCCCAGAAGTCATGTTGACCTACTTAACAGCCGGCTACTGGCAACACATCTAGCCTACATGTGTTAATCACAGAGGTAGACGATCTTCTAGTCAGTGTAGGGGTTACATGTGGTCAGCATGCCGGGTCCCCAGCCGTTAGAGTTGGTTTTACTCTTGGAATTACTTAACCCAAATATTCTTGATCTGGACAAACAGGGATAATGTAATTTCTATTCGGAAATAATAATGGCGAGCAGACAGCTCGTTTCAGTCCCAGTAGTTGCTTTTGTAATACCTATTTAGTTATCGAAAAAGGCATGAAAGTAAAATAAAACGAAATTTTTATTGAAATAAATCTATGTAATTCTTTATAATGTAGTACATGGTCACCATTATACAATATAATTAATGTTATTAATCGTCATTGACTTCATGGTTCTCTTTATCATCACAATCATCTTCATCTAATTCATTTTCACCACCACTCGCTCAACATACTTAACATTTCTTCATTATAAGGATTTAATTTTTAAACACATCTGTATGTCCACATGAAATGACTGAAAGGATGTTTCAATTATCTCGCATCTATTCCGGTTATTTCCGACACTAATAATGGATTATTGAAAAAAACTCCGGGCTCCGTTCGCGTCATTACTGTTACTTCCACCTTGCTTAGGCTAATCGAAAACAAGGCCCATTTGTTCGTAAAATGCTTTTGCAATACTTTTTTTTGTTTCCTTTACTTTTTCTTTAGCATCATTACCCCTAGCTTGCCACTTCTCTAGACTGAGTTTGTAAGCTTCACAAGTACGCGTGAAGCATGGACATACCATATTTACATTATAAGTATATTTGTCACAAGCTATTTGAGCAAGTTTTCAATATTACTTAAATCTTTAGGCGTAGCTTTACATACATTACAAGCTTGCAAACATAAGGTAATCAAGCCACTTCATGTGTTTATCGTTATATCGCTCGCAAACATTGCCACAACGAACATTTTTAATAAATATTTTATTTTCTTACTATATTCTTCAGACAGTTCACTAACACTAAATTCGTTCAATATACTCACTTATAATTGTTCAACACACTTAACTGTAGAGAGTTTGTAAAACTGTTTATTTCTTAACACCATGAATAGTTATCTTCTTTAATCTTAATTTCCGTACAATTAGGTACTGGGCGCAAATATAACGGTTTTATAAACAAAGGGGAGAAAATGGGAACGTACTGTTTACTTGCTAACAATCACAATAAGTTGTAGTTTAAAAGAACAAAAAATCTTGATATAACTCTTCGAAACTTTTTAGATAACCCTTGTTAAATTCAGCTTTTCTTCTCTTCACTCTTCTACAAAATAGACAGTTAAATAAAATGTTATAAAAATGTACTCACTGAAACTATTAAGTTATATATTATTGTAAACGTAAGTACAAACCTGAGGCTTCTGGCTTCACGTCAAAAAGTAGATGATCTGCTCAACAAAACCGAACAAATGGAGTTACTCCAAAGCGCAATTCAGCGGCTTCTCCATACGTCATAATTTCGAGAACTTTAAGCGCTTACACATTATTTTGTGTTGCGAAAACAGAAGAAAAAAACATCGAATACAAAGGACTAATTATTGTAGATCATGATCAAGGTATTATTCACTAGTTACAGAAAAAATGAAAATCCTATTTTTGTCGTCGTAAAATAGGATTTCGTCCTTATGTGCGCCGTAGCGTAGTGGTTAAGGCATTGAGCTACAAGCCGGAGGGTCGAGGGTTCAAGTCCCGTTGGGGTCAGGATTTTTAAACTGACCCAAACCCTTTGGCGGCACAAATGACCCTGGGGTCGACTCAGCCTCTAACGGAAATGAGTACCAGACGCTTGTTCTGGGGGTAAAGGCGGCCGTCACGCAGGGCTGACAACCCGGCTGACAAAGTGCCGATTGCCTAGAAAAAGTGGGATCCTCAACCTCCTACTACCCCAAGGGCCTCCGGGTCTTTTGTGGGATCAGTTTACTTTACTTTTTATCCAATCTCCTGGTTGTAGATGTTTCTCCTTCACGTATAAACATATTCCTTCAATATTAAATTAATTTAGGCGTAGCAGCGCATGCAGGCATTAGCTTAGCAATTATACCCGATTAAAGCTATTTTAAGGGTAAGTTCCGGAGAAGATTACATAACAATGGGATACATGATATTTACAGGAAAAAAAATAACAGTTAAGTCTCGTAGATTGCGATGGGCAGGACATATGGCAGGAATGGGGAATGAAAGACGTGTATGGAAGCTTCTTGTAGGAAAACCAGAGGAAAAATGCCCAGTTGGTAGACCAACAATGAGGTGGGAGAATAACATTAACTATGATTTGAGGAAAGTAGGTTATATAGGGGACGATGGAAACATTAGCTCGGGATAGGGATGTGTGGAGAGCTTATGTTCATGCGGCCCTGAACCTACAGGTTCGATAGTTTCAGTGAGTTTGTTATAAGAGATAAGTCAATTAGATATTATAGAAGTAACAGATTCAAAAAGAGAGAACAATGCGGAAGTTTTGTTTCTGCAATAAGATTTTATGGCTAATTCATTTTTTGATGTTATTGTACATTTTCCACGAGTAACAAACAAAGCAGAAGGTAAACATCTGTACAGCTTTAAGGGAATATCATGAAACGAAACTCAATACATCACATTCAAGGACAGTTTTATATACAATATGTAACGGAGTCAGCAATCATCCGTACGAAACAGATATCACGTAGCGTCCAGAGCCAACCAAATTAATATATATTATTTTAATAAACAGATGCATTCACTGAAAATTAAATAATGCCTATAATGACTATTCAACTCATGCCACAAATGCTAGTCAATGACCAAGCACGTTTCAATGAATGTTGTTTCACAACCAATGACAGTCGTGTTTCATCTCGCTCTTTATCGATTTCTCTTTATCAGCTCCTGCTTTTGTGATAAATAAAGCTCCTCCTTTTTAATGTTCTGAACAGGTCAAAGCATTATTTTTCTCCAACAAATACATTGAATATAGCAAATAATGAAAAGATTCCTTGATTTTACTGAGTTGTTTACTAAAAAATAAATGGATAACCCTTAATGTTGATTATGATATATAGTTTGATGTGCTTCATTATTTCTCCACTTGGGTGCGCTCTTACAATATTGCGATCTTATTTGGCAACAAATAATATGATCAAGGTGCAGTGAATGAAAATAACCTCACATTTCTGATTTGTTTTCAAACATCGCCGTTTACATTAAATATATAAATATTTTAAAATGACTATAGTTAAACAATAATTTGTGAGTAAACAGCTTAATTTTATTCGTTAAATAGCCCTAACAAATGCCACTCTTGATTTCCAAATCCTCACTTCGTGAGTCGTGAATTTATCGATAATTTGGAAATCACTCGTGGCATTACTTATGAAAATTAAAACCAATCCCAATAAACATATATTTTTTCCTCTTTTCGTTTACACTGTTTTCTTTCATGTTTTACCTTTTTCTTAATTTTCTGTTATTTTCACATATAGACACAAGGACAAGACACACACCCAGACCCATGGTGGAGATTAAAAATCCCCTTCCCCGCCGGGAATCGAACCCGGGTCGCCGGAGTGGAAGGTGAGGACTTTACCGACTACGCTATGGCGACGGACATAATTGAGGCAACATAACAAATTTCGTCTTCGTGGAGTTTTATTTGATACATAAAAATAAACTAGACACCGTAAATGAAAACACCAACATAATAAAATTAATTTATTAAAAACAAAATTTCTCTCATAAATAAATATTTCATTTCATTAACGCAGTTTAACCTCTCACCTTACAGGCACTTTTACGTGCCACACGCCACCCGGACCTTACAGTGACACGACCTGTCGGGAGAGGGATTTTAGGTATGGATCACACACATACTTGCGAAACATGGACTCTTACTTTAAGAGAGGAAAAGAGATGACCAGTATTTGAGAATAAAGTTCTTAGGGAAATTTTTGTACCAAAAAGAGATGAACACACAGGTGAATGGAGAAGACTACATAACAGTGAACTACATGGTCTTTATCGGAAGCCAGATATAATAACAACAGTTAAGCCTCGTAGACTGCGATGGGCAGGACATGTGGCACGAATGGGGAATGAAAGACGTGCATGGAAGCTTCTTGTAGAAAAACCAGCGAGAAAACGCCCAGTTGGTAGGCCAAGAATGAGGTGGGAGAATAACATTAACTATGATTTGAGGGAAGTAGATTATACAGGGGATAATTGGAAACATTAGCTAAGGATAGGGATGTATGGAGAGCTTATGTTCATGCAGCCATGAATCTATGGGTTCAATAATGCCAGTGAGTTAGTTATCACACACATACTTTTTTTGACCACACAAGGACATGTAGTGCCTTCTCGAATGAGTGATCAGCTCAATGCCAAGGCCTCCTCCGAGGCAACACAACATTAAGACCAACACACACATTGATATTAAACATGGCGAATATGATGATGGTGATGATAATGATGGCCAGATAACGTTAAGGGACCGTTTGGGACTTAAAGTTTCTTGACATTTGTCTTACAGGTGAAGAAAAACCACGAAAAGTTCCACCCAGGAAACTTGTCCAGACAGGGGATCGAACCTGGCCCCCTGTACCTCGATACTACAGCAGTGGATCAAAAATAAATATAAATTTTCTATTAAAAATTCTTATAATACGTTTAGACCGCGGTGGACTAGTGGTTATGCTCCTTGTCTCTAGTCCCGAGAGTCGCGGGTTCAAACCCGGCCGGGGTCGATTAATTTTTTAGGACGGAAAAATCCAAGGAGCAAGTCCTCCGGCAGAGACTTTAAGCCGTGGGTCCCGAGTCTGAAGATTTTCAGGCTCGTAAAAAATCCTTAAGCCTGAATGAAAAGGCCTCTAAGCAAAATTTACCGAATTTTCCCGTCCTAGTACTACCTTGGTTTCCTAGATGCCAGTATGTGGCGGAACGCTGACCACGTTCCACCCAAAATGACATCTATACGAAAACAAGTGTAACTAAATTAGTATGGTTCAAATTCTTCCCTGTAGGGGGAGAGCGCCTAAATCTCTGTAAAGGGAAAACATAGGCCTACAATACAGAAAAAAATGTTTAGAAAATAAAACACCACTCTAAAATCATTACAACTTAATATTGGGCCAACAAATAAAACTTTTTTTTTTAGTGATACTGCGTTTTGTCGTATCTACCAACAGCAATGGTGACCAAAATTGAAAGTTCAAATTCCTACATTTCGGGGTTGCCAACTTAAATAACTATACTGTAATATTACATATTTCAATCACGCGTGTGGGAAGTAAACCACTGCCCTCTATGTATACTATATAGGCCTACAATGTATATACAAAAAATATCCAAAAGGTAGTGTTAATATACATTATACGAAACATATCACTGCATTTTAAATGAACTGAACTTTATTTGAAACAATATAAAACAATAAATTCATACTTGCCTCAATTCTATCACTAAATTGGTCTCATGACCTCTTGTTGTTTCAACTAATAAACATAGCCCACATTGTTAACGTTAGTCAATTGTTTATAATGAACGCAAATATTTCCAACGAAGATGTTATTATTTTACTATTATTTATTATTTTGAAAACACCATCGCGCAAAAATTAATGTACAACGCACGTTTGTTAAGTGTTTTACAGAATCTCGGAAATTAAAAACCTCGCTATCGTTCGGTTTTTAAACAATTTCCTCAATTCTGTAAAAACACTTCCCAACCTCGGATCGTAATGTACTATTGTATTCTAGTACAAATAAATTCTAAAATTTAGTTCGATATCTTTTGTGAGAGATGAACAGAAAAGGAAATGGAGAAAAGCACATAACAGTGAACTACGTGGTCTTTATAGGAAGCCAGATATAATAAGAACAGTTAAGTCTCGTAGATTGTGATGGGCAGGACATATGGCACGAATAGGGAATGGAAAAGGAGCTTGGAAACTCCTTGTAGGATAACCAGAGGAAAGGCGCACAGTAGGCAGGCAAATAATGAGGTGGAAGAATAACATTATGCATGATTTGAGGTATGGGGATCCCAATAGGCAACAGATTTTTGCTGACATTACAATTTGCCGATGATGAACTGGTTTTAGCGCAAGACAAATTTGATATGAAATTCATGATAAAAAGGTTGAAAAACACATATGAATCATGGGGTCTCACAGTAAATTTACAAAAAACAGAATATCTGGCAGTAAATAGAAATGAAAGAGAAAATTTAATATTGGAAGAAGGAATCCAAATAAAGCAAGTGAAACAAACTAAATATTTGGGAATAATTATAGATAACATTGAAGGTATAGGCAAACAGAACATAAAACATAGAATTGAATTGAGTAGCAAAATAATATCATCGTTAAATTCCATCTGGTGGGATAAGTATATTTGGAAAGACACAAAAAATATGTTGGTAAAACATTGGTGGAATCTGTTGCAATGTATGGAAGTGAGGTATGGACAATCAATAAGTACTACAAGAATAGACTGATAGTCTCTAGAAATGGATTATTTACGCAGAAGTGCCAGAAAGTCTAAATTAGAACATGTCACAAATAAGGAAATTAGAAACATAATGGAAGTAAAAGAAAGCATAATTGAAAGAACTGAGGAGAAGGAATTAAAGTGGTTAGGACATGTTTTAAGAATGGAAGATGAGCGATGGCCGAAGCAACTATATGAATGGCATCCGAAAAGAGAGAAGAAAAGAGGGAGACCAAAGTTAACATGGAAGGAAAACATGAAGACAATAATGCAAGCTACAGGGCTAAGCATCGAAGATGCCCAAGACCGCAGCTTTGGAGGCTTGGCACGGGAAGACGACAGCAGCTGTAAAAAAAAACCGATGATAGATAGATAGATATTATGCAGAGGATGATTGGAAAACATAGGCTCAGAATGGGCATGTATGAAGAGCTTATGTCCGCGCGGCCATGAACCTTTGGGTTTAATAGTGCCAATGAGTGAGTTTAGAATAAATAGAAACGAATGGTGTAGGTACTAGTTTCATGAAAAGTTACATCATCATCATCATCAGGTATCAGGTATCATGGCAGCTGCCACCATCTTCCGGAAACCAAACGCCATTCTTCTCTGTCCATCCATTGATCTTCCTCCAATCTTCTGACAATCATAGCCGCTTGCACACCTTCTATCCAAGTTTTATTTGGTCTTCCTTTCTTCCTCCTTTCGATTGGGATCCATTCCTTAATAAGTATAGGCAATGTTTGCTCTGGCATTCTTTTGACGTTGCCATACGACCTGTAATCTTTCCTTATCTTTTCTTTTCTATAATGTTTATGATGTCCGGCTCCTCTTGTACACCCATAATTTCCCTTATTTCTTTACTTCGTATTCTATCCATTCTAGATTTTCCAGCTGATCTTCTTAAAACATCCATTTCTATACTTAAAATTCTTTTCATTTCCCTAATAGGAATTCGCCAAACTTCAGCACCATATGTAAAAATGCTGAACTATGGTTTGATATATTTTAATTTTCTATTTTTTAAAGTTATATATTTACTTAATTATTAGCTTTACGACCCTTTGAGTCTAGCGATAGCCTCTCCTTTGTTAGGAGGTTCTATACCAAGCCAATTTAGATACGCTTATTTCTCTACATATGCCATAAATGGCATGCGGTCAGCTTACAGACCCAATGAAACATCTAGTGGCCAACTAAGCTACATGATCTACATAGAAAACCAGATATAATAATAAGATATAATAATAAGAGAAATGTAGACTGCGTTGGGCAGGACATGTGACACGAATAATATGAATGAAAGAGGGATATCTAAGTTTCTTGTAGGAAAATCAGAGGGACAGCGCATAGTAGAGAGGCCAAGAATGAGATGGGATAATAACATTAACCAGGTTTTGATGGAAATAGATTATACACGGGATGATTGAGAACATTAGCTCAGGAAAGGGATGTATGGAGAGTTTATGTCCGCGCGGCTATGAACCTACGGGTTCGATAGCGTCAGTGAATTATAAGAGATAAGTCGATTAGATATTATAGAAATAACAGAATTAATACAGAGAAGAAAACGCATTTGTTATGTTTCTGCAGTAAGATTTTATCGCTGACTCATTCGTTTTTTAACGTTATTGTACATTTTCCATGAAACAACGCTGCAAATAGGTAAACATGTGTATAAGCTTCAAGGGAATACCACGAAACTAAATGATTCTAGCACAACCAATACATCAGATTCAAGGTCAGCTCTGTATACAATACAATATATAACTGCGGTTCTTGTAGGTACAGTATAACTGAGTCAGCAATCATCTGTAAGTTTTGTTTACAAAACAGATTTCACATAGTGTCCAGTGCATAGAAGTTACGAAATAAAGCGAATCAAATTAAAATTGAGGCAATAATATTTCCTCTGTCTGCAGTTTTACTTTATACATAAAAATAAACTATATATTTATTTATTTATATACAGATTTTTAATGTTTAAACATCTTAAAGTTATATTTTTCTTCTCCACTCGTTTAATAATAACTAACTAACTAACTCACTGGCACTATCGAACCCGAAGGTTCATGGCCGCGCGGACATAAGCTCTCCATACATCCCTATCCTGAGCTAATGCTTTCCAATCATTCCCTGTATAATCTACTTCCCTCAAATCATAGTTAATGTTGTTGTCCCACCTCATTCTTGGACTACCAACTGGGCGTTTTCCCTCTGGCTTTCCTACAAGAAGTTTCCATGCACGTCTTTCATTCCCCATACGCGCAACATGTCCTGCCCATCGCAGTCTACGAGACTTAACTGTTCTTATTATATCTGGCTTCCTATAAAGACCATGTAGTTCATTGTTATGTAGTCTTCTCCATTCACCTGTCTGTTCATCTCTCTTTGGTCCAAAAATTTTCCTAAGAACTTTATTCTCAAATACTCGTAATCTCCTTTCCTCCCTTAAAGTAAGAGTCCATGTTTCGCACCCATATAATATAACTGGTAGAATAATAGTTTTATATATTTTCAGCTTAACGTTTTTTGAAAGGAGTTGGGACATCAAAAGTCTCTGCAATGCATAATAGCATGCATTTCCAGAATTGAGCCTATGTTTAATTTCTTTGTGCATCTCATTCCTATTTGTGATTATTGTTCCTAGGTATTTGAATTCAGCCACTTCCTCAAAATTTCCCTCATTTGTCATTAGCTGTCCATTTCCATTATATACTGAATTTCTACGTGTGACCATATATTTAGTTTTACTGATATTTATTTCCAGTCCTAATTTCTTAGTGTTACTCAATAGTGTGTGCGTGTTGGCCTTTAGTATCTCCTCGCTATCGGCCAGTAGTACTACATCATCAGCATAAACTAACAGCTTATTAATACCATTGAGTTGTAAGCCTTCCTCATTCTCTAAAGATTTAATGGCATGCTCTAGTACAAAATTAAATAGTAGAGGAGATAGTGCATCTCCTTGCTTCAACCCATTCTGGATTTCAAAAGTGTCTGAAAACTGTTTGCCTACACGCACCCTACTCTTTGAGCCATTTAGACACATTCGTATAAGTCTAACTAACTTTTTAGGAATTCCGAACTCCAGCAGGATACTATATAACTTCTCCCTCTTAATTGAATCATATGCTTTTTTGAAGTCTACATATAGTTGATGTACAGTACCATTATATTCCCATTTCTTCTCTAAAATCTGTCTTATACTGAAAATCTGATCTGTTGTAGACCTGTTTCTTCTAAATGCACATTGATGATCTCCTAGAATGTCATCAATATAGGGAGTAAGTCTGCTTACTAATATATTTGTTAGAATTTTGTACGAAGTTGAAAGTAATGAGATGCCCCTGTAGTTGTTGCAATCAGTTTTATCTCCTTTCTTATAAATTGGTACGATAATTGATTCCTTCCATTCATCTGGAAGAGCTTCTTTTTCCCAAATCATACTAAGCAACCAGCGTATCTTGTCCATCAATTTTTCTCCCCCTGATTTTATCAGTTCTGCTGGGATCTCATCTGAACCTGATGCTTTATACATCTTCAATTTTTCAATCGCCATTTCAACCTCTAATGCACTTGGCTCTGCGACTAGCATTTCTGCTGTCTGTAACTTATCCTCCTCAATGTCCTGTTCTGTATGTACATTTAATAGCTGATTAAAGTAACCTTTCCATCTATTTAATATACTCCTAGAATCTGCAATCATATCCCCATTTTCATTCCGAATTATGTTTGTTCTAGCCTGAAACCCTTTCTTCTCTATACTAATTCCCTGATATAATTCTCTAATGTTCCTATTTTTTGCATTCATTTCAAGATCATTAATCTTCTCTCTCAAATATTCCCTCTTTTTACTCTTTAGTAACTTGGTGGTTTCCCGTCTAACACTACCCAATTGCTCTAAATTTACCTCATTTGGCTCGTGTAACCATTTCATTTTTGCTAGCTTTCTTTTCTTTACAATGTCGGCACATTCCTCATCAAACCATTTCTTGTTTTGCCTCTTTTTTAAACAACCAATGCTTTCTGATGCTGACAATTTAATAGTATCTCTTATAGCCTCCCATTCTTTATTTATATCAGTTTCTTCTTCGTTTGCCACATTGTCATCTGAAGATTCCAGTACTTCAAATCTATTAGCAATTTTGATTTGGTATTCTTGCCGCATTTCATCATTTTTCAAGTTTTTTAATTCATATTTTACAGAATCATCTTTAGCGTTCGTTCCTCTCATAAGCGATAGCCGTTGTCTGATTTTCACTCTGACCAGATGATGATCCGAATTGCAGTCTGTCCCTCTAACTGATCTAACATCACATGATGCTACTGTGCCAGCGTTTATCCACTAATACATGATCTATCTGGTTCCGAGTTTCTCCATCTGGGGACGTCCAGGTGTATTTATGAATATCCTTATGCTGAAATGTTGTGCTCTTAACAATGAGATTCTTTGATGTGGCAAATGTGACTAATCTAACCCCGTTGTCGTTACTATCTTCATGAAGACTGAATTTGCCTATTGTTGGTTTGAATATATCTTCCCGCCCCACTTTTGCATTAAAATCTCCTAAGACAATTTTCATATGATATCGTGAAAGGCTATCAAATAAGCATTCTAATTCTTCATAGAACTCATCCTTGATCTTGTCATCTTTATCTTCTGTGGGGGCATGTACATTTACAATTATAAAATCATGTCGTTTACCCTTTAGAATTATGTATGATATCCTATCACTAACAAACTTAATATCTCGGATAGCGGATAGGATCCTCCTTCTGACTAAAAAACCCGTTCCAAATGCAGGTCTTTCTGCACCCCCATAGTATAATGCAAAGCTTCCTGATTCCTGACTACCTTCTCCTGGCCACCTAACTTCCTGTAAAGCGACTATATCCAAGGGCGATTTATCCAATTCCCGCGTTAATATCTCTAGTGCCCCGCTATTGTATAAAGTCCTTACATTCCATGTTCCTAGGAACATGTCCCTGTGTTTGAGCCTTTGGCATGGGTTCCCTGAAGTAGTCCCCGCCCGGAGAACCGAATGGGGGACTATTTGACCTCCGGAAAATTTTACCCCAGATGAACCCATGTCCGCATTTCTTGACGGTTGTATTTTTACGGTGAAAGATCGTCACTCTTTCGACCAAGGTACTTTTTTCGTCTGGCTTATCACCTTCGACCAGTCCGGCATGGGTAACCCTATCGGCAGCAATGCTACCGCCGGCATAGCTCTCAGGATCATTTAAGCACGCAAGCCACTCCACCACGACAAGGTAAAGATACCATGGAGGGACTCGTTTAATAATAATAATAATAATAATAATAATAATAATAATAATAATAATAATAATAATAGTGGTAGTAACAATGATAATTATTATTATTATTAATTTATTTAATCACAGACTCTAGTCTTGGAAAACTCAATTTTGAAATTTTGGATTTAGACCGGATTTTTTGCATTATAAATCCCGGATACATCCTCTAGATAGTATTTTTGCAGTTTTTGAAATTTCGAAAATTTTGACTTTTTTTTTAAAAACACAAAGACTTGGAAAACTCACTTTTGAAATTTTGGATTTAGACCGGATTTTTTGCATTATAATTCCCTGATACACCCTCTAGATAGTATTTTTGCAGTTCTTGAAATTTCGAAAATTTTGACATTTTTTGGAAATTCTGGATTTAGACCAGATTTTTTGCATTATAAATCCCGTTTGAAATTACGAAAATTTTGACATTTATTGGAAAAACACTAAACTCAATTTTGAAATTTTGGATTTAGACAGGATTTTTTGCATTATAAATCCCAGATAGACCCTCTAGATACTATTTTTTCAGTTTTTGAAATTTCGAAAATTTTGACTTTTTTTTTAAAAACACAAAGACTTGGAAAACTCACTTTTGAAATTTTGGATTTAGACCGGATTTTTTGCATTATAATTCCCTGATACACCCTCTAGATAGTATTTTTGCAGTTTTTGAAATTTCGAAAATTTTGACATTTTTTGGAAATTCTGGATTTAGACCAGATTTTTTGCATTATAAATCCCGGACACACCCTCTAGATATTATTTTTGCAGTTTTTGAAACTTCGAAAATTTTCACATTTTTTTGGGAAAACACAAAGACTGTAGTCATGGAAAACTCAATTTTGAAATTTTGGATTTAGACCCGATTTTTTACACTATAAATCCCGGATACATCCTGTAGATAGTATTTTTGCAGTTAATGAAATTTCGAAAATTTTTACATTTTGTGGAAAAACACAAACAGTATAGTCTTGGAAAACTCAATTTTGAAATTTTGGATTTTGACCTGATTTTTTGCATTACAAATTCCGGATACACCCTCTAGATATTATTTTTACAGTTTTTGAAATTTCGAAAATTTTGACATTTTTTTTGAAAAACACAGACTATGTAGGGCCTATAGTATTGCAAAAACTCAATTTTGAAATTTTGGATTTAGACCGGATTTTTTGCATTATAAATCCCGGATACTCCGTCTAGATAGTATTTTTGAAGTTTTTGAAATTTCGAAAATTTTGACATTTCTTGCAACAACACAAAGGCTATAGTCTTGACAAATCAATTTTGAATTTAGACCGGATTTTTTGCATTATAAATCCCTAAACTCTAGATAGTATTTTTGCATTTTCTGAAATTTCGAAAATTTTGACAATTTTTGAAAAAATACAAAGACTATATATAGTCTTGGAAAACCCAGTTTTGAAATTTTGGATTTAGACTGGATCTTTTGCATTATAAATCCCGGATACACCCTCTAGATAGTATTTTTGCAGTTTTTGAAATTTCGAAAATTTTGACATTTTTTGGATAAACGCAAAGACTTAAATTCTTGATGTTCAAATCAAATTTGATATTTTCGATTTAGACCGGATTTTTTGGATTATAAATTCACGGATACCACCCTCTAGGATAGTATTTTTGCCGTTTCAGAAATTTCGCAAATTTTGACATTTTTTGGAAAAACACAAACTTAATTTGGAAATTTTGGATTTAGACAGGATTTTTGCATTATAAATTCCGGATACACCCTCTAGATATTATTTTTGCAGTTTTTGAAATTTCGCAATTTTTACATTTTTTGGAAAAACACAAAGACTATTGTCTTGGAAAACTCAATTTTGAAATTTTGGATTTAGACCGGATATTTTGCATTAAACATCCCATATACACTATCTAGATATTATTTTTGCAGTTTTTGAAATTTCGAAAATTTTGACATTTTTTTGAAAAAACAGAAAACTACAGTCTTATAAAATCCAATTTTCAAATTTTGGATTTAGACCGGATTGTCCGCATTATAAATTTCGGATATACCCTCTAGATAGTATTTTTGCAGTTTTTGAAATTTCGAAAATTTTGACATTCTTTGGAAAAACATATATGGTCTTAGAAAACTCAATTTTCAAATGTTGGATTTATACCGGATTTTTTGCATTATAAATACCGGATACACCCTCTAGACAGTACTTTTGCAGTTTTTGAAATTTCCAAAATTTTGACATTCTTTGGAAAAACACAGACTATAGTCTCGGAAAACTGATTTTGAAATTATGGATTTATACCGAATTTTTTGCATTATAAATCCCGGATACACCCACTAGATAGTATTTTTGCAGTTTTTGAAATTTCGAAAATTTTGACATTTTTTGGAAAAACTCATTTTTGAAATTTTGAATTTAGATCAGATTTTTGCATTAGAAATAATTGTCACAGCCTCTAGATTGCATTTTTTTAATTTCTAAAATGTCGACGTTTTTTGGAAAAACATCAAGACTATAGCCTTTTAAAATTCAATTTTGAATTTAGACCGGTTTTTTTTTGCATTAGCAAATCCCGGAAACACCTTCTACATTGTATTTTTGCAGGTTTTGATATTTCAATAATTTTTACACTTTTTGGAAAATAAAAACTAAGACTATAGCTTTGGAAAACTCAATTTTAAAATTTTGGATTTAGACCGGATTTTTTTGCATTAGAAATCCCGAACACAACCTGGAGGTAGTATTTTTTCAGTTTTTGAAATTACACTTTTTTTTGGAAAAACGCGAAATTTAATTTTCATATTTTGGATATTAACCGGATTTTTACTGCTAGAAATCCCGGACACACGCTCGAGATTATATTTTTGCTGCTTTTTGAAATTATGAAAATTTTGATTTTTTTTTTGGAAAAACACCAAGTCTATAGCCTTGAAATTTTGGATTTTGACCGGATTTTTTGGATTAAAAATCGCGGACACACCCACTAGATAGTATTTCTAGATTTTTTGTAATTTCGAAAATTTTGACATTTTTTGGAAAAACACCAAACCTTGAAAAATTCAATTTTGAAATTTTGGATTTAGAGCGGATTTTTTGCATTATAAATCCCGGAAATACTCTGTAGATTGTTTTTTCGCAGTTTTCAAGATTTCGAAAATTTAGTTTTTAAAAAGAAACCATAGTCTTTTAAAACTCAGTTGTGTAATTTTGAATTTAGACAAATTTTTTCATTATAATCCATGACACACCCTCTAGATTGATTTTTGCAGTTTTCAATACCTCGAAAATTTTGACATTAAAAAAAAGGAAACTATATAAAATACTATCAAAATCGAAAATTTCCCGAACGAGGAAATCCGAAGCTATATTCTTGGTATTTTTCCAAAAAGTCAAAAACCTTCTAAATTTTGAAAACTGCAAAAATTGTTTCCAGTGAATATGTCCGGTATCTGTAATACAGAAAATCCGGTGCATATCGAGAATGTTCCGATCTACAGTCTTCGTGTTTTTACCAAAAATAAAAAATATCTCTTAATTTAAAAACTGCAAAAATGGAGTGTTGAGAGCGTAACCAGTTTTCTAATGCAGAAAATTTCCGATCGAGTAATTATATAAAAAATATTTTTGGGCCACCTATTTAGATGTTTGCTTCACATCGATAAATATGCTTTACTTACAATTTCATTACGAGTAGAATTTATGCTCTATGCTGACTCGCCTGTAAATTTTGCTACTATTTTCACCTCGTCTTCAATTGATGATGCGGGATGTTTTTCACTAAACTGTTTGTTATTTCTCTCTGATTTTCAAATGTTTTAATTTTTTTATTATTGTACAGAAGTGGTCATTTTGAACAACTGAATTTCCAATGATCTTGAATAATATTTCCGGGCTGTAGAGACAACCCTTGAGCATGCCGGACGCACGTCGGGGAACTTCAAGCCTCAAGATCATGACCTACAGCCCGGAAATCTTCTTCAAGATCATCATAATAACTCCGGCCGTGAAAGCCTAAGTCAATACATGAATTTCCAATGTATTCTACATTGCGCATGCTTAATAATAAAACAATGCTTATTTAATGTATTAAAATTGTGATTATATATTTTTAAAAATTTCCCATATAACTTTTATAGACGTCTGCTAGATAATATATATTTTTATTTTATTTATTTCGAGTGTTAGAGGGGGAACTACATTTTCTTACACTCTCAAAGGTAAATTGTTACTCGATCAATAGAAATACCTACAGTCATACATCTGCTTTGTTTAAATTGCAACTGGAACTTAGCTGGGAAAAGGCATAGCACTCATCTTACAGTTTTGCACAACTGGAGTTTTTCAAACTGTATTAAAATTCCTCCAAGAAACACACATAAACCACCTACTGTTATGGAATCATATATCATTATCATAATCAAGGATTACACCTTAAAATATGTCCCAATCTCATATTAGATTTGGTCTGTCCATATTTTACTGGATCTTCCTACATTTCCTCTTCCTAAAGGCCATCCGTTCTTAAAGTGATCCTCATCAAAACAAAACCATGTGACTATATCGCTTTTCATTGGTTATCGTCACCGACGTACGTTGTAGAAGCAATAAGTACGCGAAAAAGTAGTTTCCTTCATTAAATTAAAAATATCACCTCTTAATATACTGTTATTCTTCCTGAATGAAAATAATAATATTCAAAACATAGAAAATATTCTAAAATATACCTAATCAATAATTACAGCAAGTTTATTACATATTGATGATGCATTTAAGTCAAGCTTCAGTCGATTCTGAGCCAACAAAATGGCTGAAGGTGTTGAGTCTTCTGTTGCTATGTCGCCATCTAAATTTTTAAAACACAAATCTCGTAAACGTTTGACTAGTGGTAAAAAAATAGTTATTTCAAATGTATCTCACAAGTTTGGTGAAAAATTTCACCACTCAACGATCACATGTCTTATATACTTCACACATGCTACCTGTCAATGTGACAGTAATTGTGACGCGAATGGCGGAAGGATACAATTGGCGTTTGTATATCGTAAAATAGAAATAATATCATTACATACTTCTCAACTATGTTTTTCCCGACTATACACAATATTTGTATTTGTTTTGTAGCAAATTTTACGGAGACTGGCGTAACAACCAACCCCCAACTTGGAGGATCATTAAGTACTTGTTTAGGAATTTGTTCTGTAGAAATGACACCTGCTAACACGTTTCTCCTAACAGTTGATCTCTTTTTCATCATTTCTGATATTGGAAATACAAACTTAACCTCCGCCATGAATAACTATTGCTTCATTGTCTAACGTTTGTTTGTTCAGCAAGGGGAGGGGCTGTTAACAGCTAAATATTTAGTAATTATGCAGAAACGTAGCACGGACGACATACGAATCCGTTCATTTGAACTACCTAGTGAACTATGTTTAACATTCATTGTATCGAATGATGTCACTGTTTATGTTGTTTTAGTAATTTTAAATATGGCTCAATGAGGTTTAGTATATTTCAGTTTTAGTTAATATTTTCACGAATTCTTGCGGTTTGCCGCGGAATTTGAGAGTTAAGGCGGGCGAAGAACCCTTTCATATTGGTTTTCAAAATACAAAAAAAATCCTAATTTTGAACCATGTGCCTCATAGTAGATATTAGTTAATGCACATCGACTCACTTCCTGTGTAAAACAATAATATTTATGTTATATACCATTTCCATAGTAATTCTGCCCAAAGGCAGGTCCTTCACTGCTATCATAGCATTTTCGTGCTATGCTTGCAGCTTTACTAGGGAATTGTAGGTGTGGTAGCTTCCCGTTGCTTTCCACACCGGTGAAGGATGATGATTATGATAATGAAAATGATAAGGATGATGGTGGCCATATGATTTCGGGGACCGTTTGGGCCTTAAAGTTTTCCTGACATTTGTCTTACAGGTGAGGAAATCCCCGATAAAAACCTCACCCACAAAAACTGCCCCGACCGGGGATGGAACCCGGGTCCACTACGTGGCAAGGCAGCACGCTACCTCGAGACCACAGCGGTGGACATATTATATACATATATATATATATATATATATAGCGTTGGTTAATTAGTAAGATCCATATTTCTGTTACGTTTTTTTAATATTCCACAAATCATCGAAATAATATGAGGATTCCTTCACATTAACAGGCATTGGTGAGAAAAAACTGTTAATATCTCACACTAACATCACATTAATAATTTCTGTTTAACATTGGTTATTAGGTCACATATCAGTTAGATTTTTATTTTTCTTCATTTAGAAAATAAACGTTAAAAATTGCTCTTTCTCCTTTATAAATACAAAATATGAATGTTGATGACAAACAATGGCTATAAGGTAATAGTTACATCATGAATATATATATATGTCCACCGCTGTGGTCTCGAGGTAGCGTGCTGCCTTGTCACGCAGCGGGCCCGGGTTCGATCCCCGGTCCGGGCAGTTTTTCTGGGTGAGGTTTTTATCGGGGTTTTTCCTCACCTGTAAGACGAATGACAGAAAAACTTTAAGGCCCAAACGGTCCCCGAAATCATATGGCCATCATCATCATCCTTATCATTATCGTCATCATCATCATCATCCTTCACCCGGTGTGGAAAGCAACGGGAAGCTACCACACCTACAATTCCCTAGTAAAGCTGCAAGCATAGTATGAAAATGCTATGATTGCAGTGAAGGACCTGCCTTCGGGCAGAATTACTATGGATGGATGGATATATATATATATATATATATATTTCTGAACTTTTTTTGCTATTTTATATTTAGTCATTTTTCAATACTAGGAATAATTTACATGTCTTGAAAAGAATTTTAAATTAATTTTTAATTTTCCGAAAACCCCATAACAATTAAGGCTAATGAGAATATTAGTTTTCCAAATTGGCTAATTAGCCAACACCTTTAAGGAGTGGTTCTATAGATCAGAAGTCCAAGTTTCGAATCTCGCTGAAAAACAGGGTTAGAGTTGTATTTAAAATACGTTGGAATATAGTGTGAATTGTATTGAATTTTATGGATAACTTGAATTGAGATAGAAAGTTGGTTAGTGGTAGAAGCGAATAATAAAAGAGTGACAGCTAGTAGCCCAAAGTGGATTTTTTTTTAAATTCTAAATTAGCTTACGTTCAAATGAACGGAAATCATGTAGTAGTTCATTTATCGTTAATTTACTATTTCATGGTTCATATAAATTTTCATCATATTATTTAATATCTTCTTATTACATCTGTATGATACTCTCCTCTCTCTACATCTAGATAGTACAATGTGTTTATCCTGTGCTGATGGAACTGGAATCCTCACAACTAGGAACCAGTCACTGTAATACTAATTTAATGTGTTTCACAGTTCTTGTAATCCACCCAAGATATTCATTTCTTTGTGGGGTACATATAAAAAATGTGTTCGTGCCAGAGCCTGCAAAGAAGAGAATAAATATGTGGTTTAAATAAAAGTACCGTCATCGGCCACAATCTGAAACAATTATCCCGCGGACGTTGCGTAATTGGTAAGGCAATATGCTACAAGCCGGAAGATTGCGGATTCGATTCCCGAAGATGTAATATTTTTCACTCAGGTTCTTCTTCTACTGAGGAACTCATAATCATTACAAGGATTCATAAATCCTAACGTTATAAAAACGGTTGGATTCAAAAATGTAAAAGATAATATATATTTTGAACTAGCCTAAACATCCTCACGGCCCATTGCTCTAAGTTTGAATGTGCGTCTCAACCAATTGAGTGTCATGTATACTTTCTAAGTGTAAAGCAGTTGGGAAGGGCTGGCAATCCGGCTGATATCTTGCATCAAATGTCAAGAAATGTGTGAGTCGTAACTGCTCAATATCCCAAGGGCTTCCTAAGGCCTGCAGTGGGATAAATTACACCACTTACAGCAATTAGCCGTGACATAAATTGGGATTGTGTGTATTTTACCCAATAAACCTCGACAAAGACGTGTGTGCCTTTACATAGTAATCACTTTTCAAGAGATTTTATTGTTTTTTGTATAAAGTTTGTGGTTTTCTTAACTTTTACAATAAACTAATCCAATCGATGATAATGATCAAGGGAAACACACAACTTAAAAACGTATAATTTTGAAGCCTGATGAGAACAAATAAACGGCCTGCAATAAATTAAAGAAGTAGACAATTGTGAAAAATATAGATTAAATGGACATTTCAATCAACATATAACCTAGAGTTTATAAAAAAATAAGCAATAGATAGAAGAGAGTCGTTGGTGCGGAAATGTCCATATAGTGATAATGTTGAAAATGATAAATACAGCGTCTAAGACATTACGCCTTGTCGCAGAGCTACCGAACATGCCCTGGTTTGAGACCCTATGTAGAAGAAATTTACTCACTGAATATCGGCTAGTGTGGAACGGTGTCCACCTAGAATTCTGAGGAATTTGAGTTGTAGTATGTACCGTGTATAACATTTTGGGAATCCGATGGTTGACCACTTATCACACACAGCTATAACGTCTACCGTTATGTTATACTCCATGAGTTTAATTTAGTTTAAAGAAAGGAATTGCTTAATTGTAAAGCATAATAACAAAATGTTATCTGAAATAAGGTAAATTAGAATATTTGTAAGCTTAGAGTTGAATTTGTTACGTTATTGAATGAGCCGTTTAAACGATGATAAATATGTTATATGAAAATATATTTATATTTACCTAATAGAAGAAAAGCGTTTGTCATTAATCTCTCTAAAATTCTTAGCAGTGTAAACTTATAGACAAAACAGTTTTGAGTTCAGTTTGTGAAATATTAATATTTTATGAATTTAAAATATTTTTCAATCTCACATTTAGTGGCGTTGCTATGTAAAGTACTCGCAAGTTATTGCATAATTATTTGTTATTCAACAAGGCGCACACCATGCAATTTTTTTATGAATGTTATCTTCTTTGCAAATTATTAGGGGCAATTTTTTTCCGCGAACATCATCTGGCCATCGTTATCATACTCGTTATGTTTAGTATGAATGGGTGTGTGAGTATGTATTTCGTCTTAATGTTGTGTTGTCTTGGAGATGGCCCTGACATTGAGCTGAGGCCAACCATGTCTCCTTGTGTGGTTGTATGTGTATGTGTTAAGATCCACAGTTAAAACCCCTACCCGGACAAGTGGTGCAACTGTAAGGCCCGGGTGGTTTGTAGTACGTAAATGTACCTACAAAGTGTGAGGTTAAACTACGCTATTGGAATGGAAATATGTGTTAACTATACGTAGCGGAAAGACCGATATCGAATAAAACAAATTACATTCATTAATTAAATAAAAATAAAACGTTGATTTATTTTTCATATTTATTATATAATTCAGTGACAGCTGTTTCAGTATACTGTACCTTCTTCAGACATGTTTAACAAATTATGAATTTTGTTCCAACTGATCTAAGCAACAATACAACAATAATTATTTAAATTTTCAAATTAAACAAAGGGGATTCATTCAAATCAAGTTGAGAATTTAACAGTTTGTTACTACTTTTCAATTTATTAATTTCTACAACCTCCAAAAGATCTAATTTTTTACCCTTATCACAAACATATAAAATTTCAAAATTTTGATCGAAAGAATGATTAAATTGGAATAGGTGGTTAGCATATTTTGAATATTCTAAATTTCTCTTATATGCTCCCATGTGTTCCTTTATCCGAGAGATAAAAGGTCTACCAGTTTGTCCTATATAGACATTGTCACATGTGCCACACTTCAATTTATATACACCTGATAATTCTTCTTTTTTTATTTTGGTTTTATTGTTTTTTATTACATTTTGTAAAATTTAATTAGTTTTAAATACCACATTAATGTTCAACTTTTTAAAGTGTTTAGATATTTTGTTTGAAAGTGGGCCTATGTATGGCATTACAACATATTTCTTTACGTTTTCTTTGGGTAAAGGAAAAACTTTAATTGATTTTTTGTAATGAACTTTCTTAATTAAATATTCTATAATTTTAGGGTCGTAGTTATTATTAATAGCTAATTGTTTAGTAATATTCAATTCATTATTATATTCCAAGGGTGAAACAGGGATATTTAAAAGTCTATGGATGTAACTATTGAAGGCTGCCATCGTATGAGTATATGGGTGAAGAGAAGAACTACGGATAGTGGTATCAGTATGAGATGGTTTGTGAAAGATACCAAACTTAGTATCAATGTGTTTTATTGATAAATCCAAGAAATTTATACTATTATTTGTTTCTAATCCCATTGTGAAATTAATACTTCTGTGAATGTTATTAATAAAATTTAAAAAGGAATTCAATTGCCTTTTGGTTCCTGTGAAGCCTGCTATGACATCATCTACATCTGGGATATATTGTAATTTAATTCTTGACATTGTGCAATGCAGACATTAGATGAAATGATTACAAATAGATGATTATATATATTGTAATTAAATTTTGACATTGAGCAATGGAAGCTTAAAATGAGATGATAAGAAAGATAAATGCTCGGACTATAGTACTTATAGGAATACTGAGCAAATATTATTATATCAGAAATAAATGTTTGTACTAGATTTGCTGGGTGGCGCAATCGGTTGCGTAATAGGATTATATATATATATATATATATATATATATATATAAAACACATACATTTAATAATAATATTAAAATTTTTGACATTGAGCAATGCAGGCATGATAAGAAAAATAAAAGCTCGGACGACACTTGGAACCCGGACCACATCATCTCAATACCACTACATATATACAGATGTAGTAATATAAGTAATATAATTAAATGTTTCTACATTGAGCAATGCGAAGCTTAAGTGGAATTGATAAGAAAAAATAAATGCTCCGACGGGAAGTGAACTCGGGCCCCTGGAGGTCTATCCTCACTGCATCTGGGAATAATGACAATATATTATCTTAAGAGAAATGAATGTTAGTACTAAACCTGCTCAGTGGCATAATCGGTAGAACACTGGGATATATATATATATATATATATATATATATATATATATATATACTCTTATAACTAAATTTATGACATTGAATAATGTAATCATAAATGACATAAGAAAAATAAATCCTCGGTCAGGACTTGAACGCGGACCTCTGGATTCATATCCCACTACTTCTAGTAATAATGCGAATATCTTACTATAAGAGAAATAAATGTTTGTACTAGACCTGCTTGGTGGCGTAATCGGTAGCGCAATGGAATATATAATAATTAAATTCTTGACATTGAGCAATGGAAGCTTAAAATGACATTATAAGAAAAATAAGGGCTCGGACGGGACTTGAAACCGGACCACTTGATTTATATCCCACTACATCTAGGAATATTGAGTTTATATTATTAGAAGAGACGAGAATATTTGTACTATACCTGCTTGGTGGCGTAATAGGTAGCGCAATGGAATATATATATATATATATATATATATATATATATATATATATATATATTATTGTAAAATATTTGACATTGAGCATTGCAAGCTTAAACTGACATGATAAGAAAAATAAATGCTCGGACGGACTTGAATCTGGACCTATGGATTTATATCCCACTATATCGAGTAATAATGAGAATATATTATAATAATAGAAATGAATGTTTGTTTACTGAGACTTGCTCGGTGGCGTAATCCGTAGATCATTGGGATAAATCCAACAGGTTCTGGTTCAATTCCGTTTGGATCATTTTAATTTTCTTATCATGTCACACACATACATATATACATATATAGTTGAAGCAGGAATTGTTCTTCATTTTTATTTTCAGATTTGCGCTTGCAATTTAGAGATCACATAAAATCTTATCTAAAAATATACAAAGACCGAAACATTTGAAATTTATTGTATTTAATTTTCTTATATGTGTAGCTTTCAAATGTGAAAAGTACAAAACGTAATATATTTTTCAAACATTTTATTCCACGATAAATATGATATTTATAATTGTAATTTAGTATTTACCTGATCAAGGAAAAGCTGCGCTTTTCTTCCTTCCAAAAAAATTACTGTTACAAACTAGATTAGAAACTCGTCAAAAACGTTTGTATTTTATTAACTTCAAATTAAAACGTTTTGCACTTTCACACACATTGGCGTTGATCCGCAAACGTGAGTTGGTATCCGGGTCAACATATTTGTTATTTTTTTGCTAAAAAACCCATGTTCATAGAATAGTGTTACGACGTTAATTTTTTTTTTAAATTTGGCGAGGCGCGATAAATTATATATATATATCTATATATATATATGTTATAATAAAATTCTTAGCTTTTAGCAATGCATGCATAACATGACATTATAAGAAAAATAAAAATGGCTTTGTACGGGACTTGAACCCAGACCTCTGGATTCATCATCCCACGACATCGTGGAACAATTAGAATATCTTATTATCAGAGAAATGAATGTTTGTACTAGAATTTGCTCGGTGGCGTAATCGGTAGCGCAATGGGATATATATATTACTATTACTAACATTTATTATTAATTATTATTATTATTATTATTTTTGTAATAATTATTATTAATTTTTTGGCAAATGTCAATGCTAGCTCTCAATGTCATGAGAAGAAATATAAATGCTCGGACGTGAACTTGAAGCCCTGACCTCATGGATTTAATTCTCACTATATCTGGTCTAAATGAGCATATTTTATAAGAAAGATAGAAGAATATTTGTACGAGCCTTGTCTCGGTGGCGTAATCGGTAGCGCACTGGGATTTATATATTATAACTAAAATTTTGACATTACACAATGCAATCTTAAAGGACACTGGTAAAAAAAAATAAAAGCTCGGACGGGACTTTAACGCGGCCCATCTGTAATTATAAATCCCACGACTTAATACTAAGATTGGAGAATATATTATTCATTATTAGAGAAATAAACTGCTTTGTACTAAAAACTTGCTCGGTTGCGAAATCCGTAGCTCTATGGTCGATATATATATTATTTTTTTTGTTTTCGACATTGAGCAATGCAAACTGAAAATGATATGAACGTCTGAAAATAAAAGCTTCGGAAGGACCTTGAACCCGAGCCCCTTGATTTATGTCCCACTACAACTATGTGATATAGGATGGAGGTTATATTTTGGGTGTCGTGGCAGGAACATAAGATGGTGTACTAGACTTTCCTTTGTGGCGTAATCGGTAGCGCAATGGAATATATATACACTATTGTAATTAAATTTTTGAACATTGTGCAAAGCAAGCTAAATTGACATTTACGAGACTCAAAATCACGTGGCTCTCGTGACGGGCTTGAACTCAGACCTCTGGATTTTATATCCCACTGTCAATCCATTAATAATGACAGTGTATTATTATAATAATAAATAATAGTTTTAAAAACTAAAAAAAAACCAAACCCCGCTTTATTCGAAAATCGAACTAAAAAAAATTGAAAAATAATTTTAATTTCCAACACGCTTTGGATAAAAATAATTTTGACCATCAAAAGCCTGGGGTGCTTTTTATTTTATGATTTTTACATTTTCTTCTTAGAGACTTTACGTTTACCAATATCTGTTTTATTATCAAATAGATTAATTGGTAAACGGCACCCCACGCTTTTTGATGGGAAAATTATTTATCCCACGTGTGTTGGAAATTATAATTATTTTTATTTTTTTAGTTCGGTTTTCTAATAACGCGTGTTTTTTTTTTAGTTTTTTAAAACTCTTATTTATTTTTTTCTGTATATACGTTAGTTTCAGAGTGCCGTACTCACCAACGAGTATGTTTATTTTTGCATTTCTGTTATTGTGCGCTAAAGATAGAAAAGTAAACAAAGTGTCTGCTATTCCTTATTTTAAGAAACATTCGCCAATAACAACATTTATTGATATTCTGTGAGTTAACAACTGAAAAAGAAAGTAGCTATTAACATTTTTTAAATATTATATTTCACTAATACCCTATCGTTTCATTTTTTTTGTTTTAGGAACCGCTATACACTTTCAAATTCATAGGAACAAAACAACAAATTATATCGTATTTCAGTTTTACGCAAAACTGTTTTTGCACTTAAACCGTAAACCGTTAGTCCACGGAACCGCTTCAATTATAACATTCTAAAAGGTAAATACTGCTTACATTACACAGAATATCTGAGATCAATCAGAAATCTGCAATTATTCATTTTGCAATTCCAAACCAATAAATTGCTTATAATAACAACAATAGTATTATTTACAAACAGCCCCATATAAACGTAATTGCAGAGATCTTGTTATCAAACAGACGTGCTGTGCAACACCAGGATACAGCGCATGCTGCAACATTCTCCACTCCTCTACTTCCCGCAATGCCATGTCATTTCATGTTAGGTGAAATAGTATGTTTAGCAAACCAGAGGTGTTTAATATATGTGATTGTGGCGGTCACACTCATGTACTTCCTCATGACTCTGAGCCTGTGCCTCTTCTTAGTGTAGAATAAGGCCTAAGAGAGGATTTAGTCCAAATAAATTGTGTGATGAGTGGTGAGTGTGGAAGCAGGAACACTGTAGAGTCGAGACGGGTGATGCATTGAACAAACATCAAGTTGGCTGCGTCTTAAAACACGGACATATGTTTACTTAACAATCTGATCTAAGATGTCTGTTAGATTTTCAATAGCATATAAGTAAAACGCAATTTTATTTGATCGTGAAGAAGAGCCAATTTCGTCTGCAAAGCTTATAACTAACTAACTAACACACTGGCACTATCGAACCCGTAGGTTCATGACCGCGCTTGACATAAAGCTCTCCATACATCCCTCTCCTGACAATCATTCTACTTATCTCATGTCATGGTTAATGTTAATCTCCCACCTCATTCTTGATTTAACAACCGGATGTTTTCCCTCTAGTTTTCCTGCAAGAAGCTTCCATGTCCTGTCCATTGCAGTCTACGAGACTTAACTGTTCTTGTTATATCTGGCTTCCTATACATATCTTGTAACTCACTATTATATAGTTTTCTCCATTCACCTGTCTGTTTTTGGTCCAAACTTTCCCTAACAACTATATTACATAGTCGTAATATTTTCTTCTCCCTTAAAGTAAGTGGTCATGTTTCACATCCATATAATAGAACTGGGGGAATAACAGTTTTATATGTTTTTAGTTTCATTTTTTAGAGAAATTAGGACGATAAGAGTCCCTGCATGCATAATACAATGCATTTTGAGAGTTGAACCAATAGCCTGTGTAATTCCTATGTGGATCTAATTTTTTTATAATAATTGTCACTAGGTATTTGAATTCAGCCACTTCTTCAGAATATCCTAATTTTCATTCGCCCTCAATTTCCACTACAGCCTATAATGCATTTCTACGTGTAAACCTATATTTAGTTTTAACGATGTTTACTTCAAGTCTCCATTTCTTAACGTTATTCAATAGAATATGTACCACCTACTACGTCATCATACCAACAGGTTGTTTGAATATAAATAAAACTTGCTTTTGTTTTAGACGTGTCTCTGCTCAGCTGATCAGTGAAGGGAGATGTGATGAATAAACAAAAATGGACTCCTCTATAAGGTTATAAATGCAAACAAAACACAAAAAATAACGGAACTTTGTTATTTAGCATCGTAGAGTTTATATTTTTATCTGTGATCGAGTCGCGTTGCCTCTTCCCACGCGCTACGCATACAGTTACTGTTTACCTATCTTAAGTTCTTAAAGGGTATCAAAAGTTTTGTTTGAAAAGTGAAATTGAGCACAACAACAGTGAACTAACAAGAAGTTTAGATCTCGTTTCTTTCGTTCGTTTTAGGAAGTTTCAAATTTTCTCTATATTCGTGCGTCTTTTGTCGATATTTAGTATTTTAATGTTCTCTTTATAGCACACACTTTCCATAAACCTTATCTTGAAAATACAAAAAGGCATATATCGTTATGAAAAATATGGATAGAATTTTATAAAAAGTAAATGGACAGTTGCTGTAAAATGAGGAACATTTTGAATAAGTGTAATAACCAAGAACAGTAATTACAAAAAGGAATGAGGAGCACAAATAAATTAAACACAAGTTCAATTGTGGAAATGAATTATATTTTGAATCTGATGAAATCTTGTCGTCCCAACTTCTCTCGAAAAATACATAAAACTGTTATTCTCTCAGTTAGACTTTTACTTTAAGAGACGAGGACAGATTACGAGTATTTGACATTAAAGCTCTTAGGACAAACTTGGACTAAAGAGAGATGAACAGACAGGCGAATGGAGAAGACTGCATATGATCTATACTACAACGTGCGCAATAATTCTTCAATTAAATAAATAAAGCCAACTATAGAAAACGTGCTGTATTCATTGCCCGTGTATAGACCTGAGTTTATTTATTACTCAAATAAACAGGCTTAAAATTGTAAATCCTGAATCCAATCTAACTTCTGAAATATCCAAATAAAGCAAATATAAAAGTGTATTAAAATGTCTTCTGTAAATTAATAGATGTTAAAATTTTCTTTCGATTGACCTCAAATCAATTCTAGAAAAAGGTTAAATAATCTGCGTGTTTGTTTGAAAAACTATGTTAACCACACGGTTAGCTGCTTGACCAAGTTTTTGAAACAGAAATTGAATTTAGTTGTTGACGGCTGATGTGCTAATTTGAATATTTTTTATTATAATATCCTATGTATTTTTACATTATTTACATGTTTTAACTTATTTCCATGACACATGGTCATTTCTATTGAAACTGTGTATTTATAATGAAAATGTGGTCTCGGGTAGTGTCGCTGCGGAGCAGGGTTCGATCCCTGTCGGGACAAGATTCCAGGGTAATTGTTTTTTTCAGGGTTTTTTCCTCATATCAGGAAACTTTAAGGCACAAAGAGTTCCTGAACATCATCTGATATTCACCATGTTTAGTGTGAATGTGTGTGTGTGTGTGAATGTTGTGTTGTCTTATTCGTGTCCTCGTGTTTGTGCTCCGTGAGGTCGTGCGCCTACAAGGAGACAGGTTAAAACTAAGCTATTTTAAATGTAATACAACTAATAATGGACAAAATGATAAGAAAACAAGAATAGGACGAGTTATTTTTATAATTAAGGTTAAAACTGAAGTTTACAGCATTTTGAAAATATATTTAAAAGTAACACAGTTCACAAAAGGCAGATCTAGGTGAGAACAGTTCCACTTAATCTTCATAAGAACATAAATACAAATATAAATATATCATTTTTTATTTTCCCAATAGGCCGTAATTATCATCCTTATGCAGGCACAACAAAGGTAATTTCATAGACTGTAATTTACTGAGCAGGTCCATAAGCTCATTGTTTAATCGATTCTAAGTTGAACGGAAGATCTTTTACACGTCAACAATTCAGCTGTGAACTTAACTTGTGGACAGTGTTGTAAGTAAATGAGTAGAAAAAGTACCAACTTAGGCAACATAAAGAATATGATATATAAATAACTTTACAAGATAAAATATGCCACACTTAATGAAATGGAGAAGGGCCGATATTTAGAAATGTAACTGTCATTGGAAGCTTGGACGACAAGCCTAGATAAAATAAACATTGTTAGAATCAACATATAAAAGCTCTCGCCGAACTCCTTTATCATGTTACTAGTTGTTGTGCTGGTTACATGAGTGAAGAACAGTAATGGATAACCAAGTATTACTATTCTCAACAGAAAACATCACGTTTCTTTTTGGAATTCGTTATACGCATCCAGTACTTGTTGTCTTCTTTTTCCATGGTGCGATAGGCCTTGAAGGCCCTTGGCGTACTAGTCAGCTGACGGCCTCACATCCAAACATGTAAATCGCTGAAGTAGACGAACATGCAGCCAGTGTATGGGTGACATATGGTCAGCATTTCGGGTCCCACAGCCGTTATAACTGGATTTCTCAACCTACAGATGTAGGTGGTGATTGCACTGGTTCCATACTGGACGAAATTCCATGACAAAATTTCTTACCCATCGGGGACTCCAACCAGCCAAGTCCCTGGCTGTTCACCAGGGCATCTTACCTTAAACCGCTAGGCGGGGCTGTTTACTTGTGTTCAAGCATCTGATAATGGACACTAGTGGGGCCTATAAGAAGCGAGAGTCAAGAATATTCTCAATAAAAATTCTAATAAAATATTTCTCTATAATACACAAGTGTGAAGCTAAAATAATTACGCACAATGTGGACCTATTTTAAATACAAATATAAGCTAAAGTAAACTAAACAAATGCAATTTCCAAGCGCAGTGGCTCCAAACATAAGGTAGTCATTACGCCAATTGATATGTTATGGGAACATTCAGACTGTGACCTATAATTCAAGCATCAAATCTACGTAATTTAACAATTTACCCTTTAAAAGGACGTAAAGCTATGATCTATATATTTGTTTATCTGGTTGGACGAGCCAGCAGTCCAGTACCAGCTGTACCTCTTCCTATTGTAATGTAAACAAACCAGATGTATGACCATTTCCATTCGTCGAACAGTGGTTTTAACTTTAAGCATGTGTTTAATTAAATGAGAAAACAGTAACATTAATGTACACTACAGTTTATTACGAGATAATCTGGTGCCCCATAAGGACAAGTTTACAAATCTGTTTGAAAAATGACTAATATAAGTTTTCATGGTATATACAGAGATTTTTAAAATAAATTTAAATGTTCCTTCAACTTATGGGATTTATCGCATTTTTGAAATATAAACATGTGTATTTTCTTCAGGTAATCATTCACATATTACAATTTTAAACTGGCGCTTTTCTTTCTTTCTACTTTTATTATTTCAATTGATGCAGTTGGATTCCTGGCATAGAATCGCCTAATGATTCTCAAAACGGGGCAATTTTCATGAAACTAATTAGAGGTGATCGTTGGATTGATAATGATACTGGACATTAAAAATAATGATACTTCCATTTTCCTAATTTAATAATTTACTTAACTGATAAGATGCACTAGACAAAAAGAATAAAACTGAGGTTAGGGGGAGTTACTTCTTACAGAAAGACTCGGATACTTGGAAGTCAAAAACAAACTGGGAAGTAATGTTAGTCAAACAATTCTGTAATTATAATACATAAACAATATTTAGTTAAAACTTTCATCAGGATATATTCTAGGGAAGTCCCGCGCCGTTAAGGCAAGATGCCTTGATACAGAGTCACGGGGCTAGCGCTGGTTCGGGTCTCCATGGAAGGAGACATTTTCTCATGGAATTCGATCAGTATGGGACCGGTGACCACCCAGCATCGTGAGGAATTTGGGTATCTACAATAAGTAGCAACTTCCTGTTAAAAGAAAAACAAATATAACGGCTGTGCGACCCTACATGCCGAGCACTTTTAACCTTTACACCAGGCTCGGTTATTGTGATGGACACATGTTGATGTGAGGCCAGCAGCCGGCTGGTAGGCTAAGGGCCTGAATTGAAAGCCTACAGTAAAGAAGGCATATAACTCAATAAACTTTTAGTATATGTTGATCCTATAGGCGATAGCGAGGCACAATGCACTGAGTAACATCAATATATGGTCACACGTAGAACTACATATAATGGAAATGGACAGTAATAACAAATTGTGGAGATTCTGAAGAAGTGACTGAATTCAAATTTCTAGGAACAATAATAATTACAAATACACAAATAATGGAAAAACTGCACTTAAACAAGCGTGAAATATTTTCGAAGTCCTATAGAGCAACAGTGTGCATGCGCCACAGTTCATAGAGCCAGCGATAACCCACAATCGAACCACATACCGATTATCATTCTCGATTACTATCCGTCGGTATGAAATTTAAATGACCAATATTTGCAATAAATCCCCAAATCTATGTTAAAAAATATTATTAATATTAAAATTACCAAACGTTTAATAAAAATGGGTGTACACTTACTTATCACTCCCTAACGCTGATCCAACCAGCGATAACCCAAACAGCGATAGAAAAATCATAGACTAAGTAATATATTCTTTGGAGAAAATAACAGCATCACAATATAGTCTAACAGTGTCATAATACTGTGATTTGCGTATTTAAATAAATACTTCAAAATTGTCTAATAATGTTATAAAAATTGTTTGAAAAAGTTTAAAATATTATATAATTTAGTAAATACCGAAGAAGAGCTATAGTTTACAACAATATAACAGAAAAATCAAGCGCTAGTAGAAGTGCAGTTGAGCCCAAATAACTACAAACAGGAATGAGATGCACTAAGAAATTAAACATAAGCTCAATTCTGGGAAAGCATGTTATTACGCATTGCAAGAACTCTTGTCATTCCATCCTCTCTAAAAAAGCATAAAAATATATGAATCGGTTATGCTTCCTGTTATATTGTATGTATGCGGAACTTGGATGTCGCATTAAGGGAGAAGAAAATATTACGAGTATCTGAAAAGAAAGTTCTTACGAAAAAATTTGCACCAAAGAGAGATGAACAGGTGAATGGAGAAGACTGCGTAAGCTACATGAAGTATACAATAAATTAGATCTAATAATCACAGTTAAATCTCGTAAACATGGGCAGGACATGTGGCATGAAGGGGATCAAAGAGACACATGGAAACTCTTTGTGGAAAACAAGAGGGAAAGCGCCCAGTAGGTAGACGACAGAATAACATTGACTGAGGTAAATTATACAGGGGATCATTGCAAAGCATTATCTGAGAAAAGGAATGTATGTCCATGAACCTTCAGGTTCAATAATGACACTATTGGTCATCAGTTTAACAGTTAAAGATGATTGTGTGACACGAATGTTCACGTACTGTTACTGAGAGACACAAAGAGTAAATTCACATGTGTGGTAACTTACCTTGTCCATTCAGGCTCGAGTCTAAACATGTTCACTTAAAAGCGGTATATTTGTTATGGATCGCACTTGCATTATTTTACAATGAGACGGTAAAAGTTCATAAATGTATAGTTCGATTACTTATAACGTTCACGTAGGATGCACTGAGAACACTGTCGTTATTAATGTTCATTCGTTAAAAACATAAATTTGTATAACTTTTAGAATAGCATATTAATGCAGTAATTGATGTTATTAAATTTATCAAAATGGCTAATTACATGTCAGTAACCGCACACGTTCTGAACTGAGGCACGCTGGGAAGATGTAACTCGATGCGCCACCTATCAAAACATTATTACCAACATGATTTGTCCCGAGCGAGCGAAATCGCTAAATTTTTATTGAAATATGAATCTATTTAGCGGTTCAATCATACTGGTATAGTAAATATTATATAGCTTATTCGTCAATATATGTCCATATGCTAAAAGTATTAGGCTATTCTGTGTCAGGTTTCCACCTGTGAATGATGTAACAAAACAAGTGCCTGCTAGCGTCATGTTAGCCAACATCAAACGAATGTTGATAATATTTATACAAAGAAATCTTCTTCACTTGTACATTGTTAATTTTTCTATATTTGTGTCAATTAAGTTTTTTATTGTTAATAGAGGAACATTCCTATGACTTGCAATATTTTGACTTTCATTTTTAATTTCGAGTAATTAAATAAAATGTATGTAGGTCTTGTGACATTTAATATAGACTCGATTCTGGAATTGCATTAAAGGGCTCTAGACGTCGCTAACTCACTCACTACCCGGATACATACCTATCCAGAGCTAATGCCTTCCAATCATCCGCTGTATAATGTACTTACCTCAAATCATAGTTAAGGTTATTCTTCCACCTCATTCTTAGTCTCAATACCGGACGCTTTATCTCTGATTTTCCTACAAACAGATCCCAAATATCACTAAGTAACTAACCTATTTTGCAGTATCGAACCCGTAGGTTCATGGCCGCATGTATATAAGTTCTCCATACATCCCTTTCATGAACTAATATTTTCCAATCATCCCCCATGCAATCCACCTCCCTCTAATCATACTTAACCTCCCACCTCAATTTTGATCTACCAACTGGGCGTTTTCCTTCTGGTTTTCCTACAAAAATTTTCCATGCTCCTCTTTCACTCCTCATTCGCACCACATGTTTATCGCAGTCTGCGAGACTTAGCTACATCTGATGTCTTTATAAAGATCCTGTAGCTCACTGTCATGTAGTCTTCTCCATTCATCTGTCTAAAGTAAAAAAACTTTATGCTCAATACTGACAGTATTTTCTCCTCCCTTACATATTATGATGATCATTTTTGACAAGCCTCGTGGTCTCAGCGTTTCTAACTACAGTTCAGAAGGTCCCGGCTTCGATTCCCGGTCAAACAATGGTATTTTTTCCTTAAAGGGAATTATTCCTGTGGTTGCCCATGGTCTGGAGTTTAGGTTAAGAACTCTCCTGGCGCTTCATTATCATTCATCTCCTACCATATCGTAACTCCGCCTTTAAGGTGCTCCAACTTAGGAAATGAATTACAATTCCGCCAATGCCAGGGGAGAAAGCCAGAAATGTCATAAAAGACTACCTGGTAGCATTAGAAAAAAAATTATAATCATCGTATATTAACTACACTCTTTAAGATGACTACAAAATTGTAATACGTATTTCTGTATTAACAGATGACGTACTTGTTAAAGGCAGCTCAGAGCGTCACTGCAGATCAAATGTCGCTTTAATCAAAAATAAAAGTGTCGTAATGACTGTTTAATTATTCCAATGAAATTGTACCTATAATGATGTTCCTTTGTGTTATTGTTGTTTCGGAGGTGGTACGTACAGAAAGACGTTAAAACACACTTTTATAATCATCTTAAGAGTGTAATAAATTACAATGAATCAATTGAAAAACTCAGTTTCTCATGCCAAGTTCTTTATTTAAAACATGAAACTAATAATCTTCTTATCAGCAGTGTAAACTGATAATTCAAACTGATAAAACTTGAGAACTGTTTAAAAATATACCAGTGTAAAATATTAGTTAGCAGTGTCTAGAAGTGTAACTGCATATAATGAGTAGTGTACTGTATAAGTTAATAGATACCGATACAAGTAGGTAACACTGTGTAGTAATACAACAAACTTATCTCGAAAATAATTTTTAAAATTTGCATTAAGAAGTTTTCTTGCTTAATTGATTTTTGTTCTTTTTTAAATTATGTTGACATTTTGATAACTTTCACTAAAGAATAATATTACGGAACAACAATGCAACAGAGCTACCATGTTTCGGCTCTACATATGGCCGTCTTTGCCACAAGAACATGCATCTGGTACTCATTTCCGTTAGAAGCTGAGTCGACACCAGGGCCGCGATGCCACCAGAAGGTTTGGTCCAGCTAAAAATCCTAACCCAATCGAGGCTCGAATCCTCGACCTTCTGGCTTGTAGCATGATTGTTCAAACAAACTATGTTATGATATGAGCTATTAAAATTGTTTCATATAATGAACATGATATTTTTACTGGATCAGAATTAATGAACAAGCTAATTAAAATGGAAATACACTGAAAATGTTGATTTATTGAGCTACAAAGAAGGTAAAATTATCTCATTTGTGTGCTGCAATGTACACGTAAAAATTATACAGGGCCTAAATATGTGAATGCGTGTAAAAAGTTTAGAAAATAATAGCTACATCATTTTTGTGTCTTTTTTACCTAAAGGTTTTAGAGGGTCCAATTGTGAATCTGAACCATCGAGGGACCCCATCAAACACATACAACAATTTTCATCAAAATCGGACCAGTTGTTTAAGAGGTGGTCAGTGACAAACACACGTACAGAAGAATTATATATAAAAATAAAGATTATTCAGTCTTGTAACATCTAATGTTCGGTCTGGCTTGGAGTCCAGTTGTTAAAGTTTTCACTGGGAATGTTTTTTAACAATAAAAGTATTTCATCACACATTATGCATAAATGGACAAAACATATTTGTGCTCTTATGCATTTTATTTATTCAAAACCTCAGGTTGTCATTTTGACATATCCGGTGTTCTCTTTTAACAATGGAGTAATTGTAACCCGTTTATGAGGTTGGAGCGCCCGGAAGGAGGGGTTACGACTGTGCTGGTGATATGATGGGCGATGATGATGATAATAGTGGTGCGCCACGAGAGTCCTTAATCCTAAGCTTAATCTAGGGCGAATATCAATGACGATGATTATGATGGCCGAATAATGTTCGCAGATCGTTTGGGCCTTAAAGTTCCCTCACAATTGTCTCATAGGTGAGGAAAAACCTTCACTCAAGAAACTTGTCCCGACCGGGGATCGGACCCGGGCCCGTTGGATATATATTTTATACTTTTTTATTCATCACTTGTTCTACAATTTCTGCTGCTCGAAAAATTTCCAAATACACAGGGTGCAGCATAAGTCAGTTAACCGAAAATGCAAATATATTATATTCTTTAGCTTACAACAACTATGCAAAAAACAACTACCGAAATTGTTCAAAGTGACCTCCATTGTTATTTAAGCATTTATGACATCGTTTTAATACTGATTTACACAATTTCCCATTATTAACAAAAGTGTTTTCAAATTCCTGTTCAATCAAATCCCGTAAATGATGCAGGATTAGTAGTTTTGTATCCTTCAAAATCACCTCAAGCAGTGACATTACATTCTCAAGGTCCCGTATTCAAACCCCTGTTTCTACCAATCTGATTTTTCCCTTGTAACCACGTGCAGTGGTTAATTGACTGTAGTTATCATTCTTAAATTAACGTGCTCTACCGACAGGTTGTATCTGGGTGACACAAGAGACAGAAAAGTAGTGCGTAAATAGGGAGAGGTTAACCCCTTAATTGGTGGAATTATTTTTTAAATGGCAGCTTATTTGAATGCATCGGACTGGAGTGAAAACAAATCATGCATAACCATAATTTATTTTGTATATATTGTTGTATAATTTTAAGCAAACTTAAATAATTTGTACTGATTAATTTTGCCCACTATTAATTAAGAATATTGAACTGACTCCTCATTAGCCGAAGAACTTCGTGACCGTGTAAAGTGCGTATATGTTCCAAAGTACCGACAGGTCGTCTTTGTACAGTATGTATATGTACGAAAATGTGATAATTATAGTAAAATAACTTCTTCGTTGGAAATAGTTGCGTTCATTATAAACAACTGACTGACGTTAACAGTCTGACCAATGCAGTTACGGTAAATGCCGAAAATAATTTAGTTGAGACTACAGCAGGCCGTGACACCAATTAGAGTAAAATGGGTACAAGTATCAATTTATTGTTGTATATTGTTTCAAATAAAGTTCAGTTCATTTAAAATGCAGTGATTTGTTTCGTATAATGTATATTAACACTACATTTTGGATATTTATTTTTGTATATACATTGTACGTATTATAAGAAAAGGGCAGTGGGTTTACTTCCCGCCCTAGGTATGTAATTTGTAATATTACAGTATAGTTTAGGAAACTGAACTTTCAATCATGGTCGCCAGTCCTATAAGTACGACAGAACGCACTATCGTGGAAAAAATATGGTAAAAATGTGCTTTCTTGGTAGCGATAACAATAATGTTGATGTAATAACTCTACCGTAACGAAGCAACGTTACTAAATGTCAAAATGCAAAATATTTTTACAAATCGAAATTTAAATTATATTAACCAAATATCCTTTTATAACCTTCCTATACACCTGGGGATTGAGTAGCTCATAATCTCCATTTACCTTTCCTAAATTATCCATCAACAACATGGATTAAGCCCAATGGCCTGTTCCAATCTCATTATAGATCGAATTGGTCCTTCCATCTTCAATGGTCTTCCCAACATTCTTCTTCCTTTTGGTTTATAATTATACATTCTTCTTGGTATGCGCTGTTCATTCATTCGTAATACGTGCTGAAGATAAGCATTTTGATAATAATTTATTCTTTCACAGAGATTAAATATATTAAGTACTGTTCTTATATCTTCGTTTTTCTTTTTATCGGTCCTTTGGTATCCTGCTATTGCTCTCAACATCTTCATTTCAGCAGCCTTTATTTGTTTACTATCTGCCTTTGTTAATGTCCAGGTTTCACATCCATAGATAAGAGAAGGAACTGCCAATACTTTGCAAAACTTCAAAATAGTTTATTTTCTAGTCTTGCTCAATAACGTGCGTTTAATTGTGCCACATAGATAATTGAATCGTTGTACTTTAGTGTGTTTACCTAAATATCTGTCCCAAATAATTAAAATTCTGAACTTGGTCTATACTACATTGTTTATCATTTTTCTTCTTATTGCACATTTTCCTTTCAGAAATAATATTTTTGGTTTAGATGTAGATATTCTTAAATTGTATTTTAGAGAGATATTATTTAAAGTATAAAGGAATTGTTGTAAAGCATTTTCTGATGGTGTCATTACTACTTGATTATCTGCAAAAAGCAGAGTTGTCAATACACTATTTATATTAATTTGTTCTTGTCATTCATTTATGACATGGTCCATCTTATACAAATACCTACTGATGGTCAGTGATCTAGGAGGTCCATCAATGCTGATAGATGTGCTAATAAATATCTAGATATAAGACAACAGCCACCTGACCAGCAAACCAAGACCCTTGGGAATTGGTTCAGGCGAAGCCTGACGTCATCAAATGAGGCCATCTCAGCTAGGGTATGGAAGTCCAACAGAAGACTCCCTGGCCCTCCAGGTTGGGGGTTAGGCATGCGGATGACGACCTATCCTGTAAAACTGTCTTGTTAGGAACCCAAATATGAAGCCTCGGAAGGATTGGATTACTTTCTATGGAGAAGGATGTCTGGAGGAGACGAAGGTCCTTATTGGGCTGTGGTGCCATTTAACAAGAAGATCGTAATGTTACAATTCAATAGTAATTAGTGAATTATTGTATGATAGACTATAATATCCATCCATAGTAATTCTGCAAGAGGAAAGATCCTTCACTGCATTTTCATGCTACGCAGTACAGCTTTACTAGGGAATAATAGGTGTGGTAGCTTCCCATTGTTTTCCACACCCGTGAAGGATGATGATGATGATGTCCGGACCATTGGCCCGTACGCCTTCTGACATTTGTCTTACAGGTGAGGAAAAACCCCGAAAATAAACTTCACCCAGGAGCCTGTCCCGACCGGGAATCGAACCCGGGCCCGATGCGTGACAAGGCAGCACGCTACCTCGAGACGACAGCGGTGGACAGTCTGTAATATAATGTACATTAATTTATTAAGATTATAGTTCACTTCATTCAGAATTACTAACTGAACGAAATATCACATCGTTTTATCGCAGGTATTTGTACTGTAAAGTGGGTAACGACCTTATTAACAGCCAAGGACATTATTATTCATAATTCACTTCAAGTCCAAACAGTGTTTTTTTTAATTACAAATCATGTTCAAAACTGTTTTTGGCCAGAATTTTGAAAGAGCCAAAAATGGGGATCGTGAATGGTCAATTGCTTTTACCTTCCAAATTTGATACAATATTTTTTCCACCCACTATTCTTAATATAATTATTTAAGATATATTATTTTAATATTGTACGTAGTGGTTAAGGCACTGAGCTACAAGCCGGAGGGTCGAGGGTTCAAGTCCCGTTGGGGTCAGGATTTTTAAACTGACCCAAACCCTCTGGCGGCACTATGGCCCTGGGGTCGACTCAGCCTCTAACTGAAATGAGTACCAGACGCTTGTTCTGGGGTAAAGGCGGCCGTCACGCAGGGCTGACAACCCGGCTGACATAAAGTGCCGATTGTCTAGAAAAAGTGGGAGCCTTAACCTCCTACTACCCCAAAGGCCTCCTGAGGCCTGTTGTGGGATCACTTTAATATTGTATTCATTTATATCAGATAACTGATCGACGTATCAATTCTGTATATTTGACATAGTGTTGTTCGTTGCTATGAGACGGAAGTTCTTTATATTATATCAAACAGGTGCAAAGAAAATACATGCATTTGCTCACAAGTGATTTAAAGAACGGATTTTCAATAAATGGCACCAACATTTGTATCGAGGTAAGTTAACAAGTTACCTTCTTTAGGTGGTAAATTCTAATTACTCACGCATATATAACATTCACAGAACTCAAACAACTGACGACGCATAATCTCCATTTATCATAAAATGTAGGAATGAACTCGTGCGACGTTAACTGGAATCAGTAGCGTTTTTCTTCAGCAGCAAGTCTAATTTTCTCCAAATAAAAAAATCCATATTTTTCAAAATTTTATTCAGCTGTTTGATGACAAGGAAATTAGAATAAATAATACATTGGACTTTATATATATTGTCTAATGCCACCAGGTTGTCTTTAATGACATTGGTGGAATTGTAATACGTTTCTTAGGTTGGGGCACCTGGAAGGCGGAGTTACGTTACCCCGATGATATGATGGGTGATAAATGATAATGAAGCGCCAGGAGAGTTCTTAACCTAAACTTAACAGACTACAGAAGCTATACAAAAGCTGCCAAAAAATATTCCATTCACTCGACACAATAAATGTAGAGAAAGACACAGTAGGATTCCATATTGCAAAACCTCTGTTTATTAATGAAATACTAGAAATGTGTAGGGGAACGCAGTCTGTTAAGGCAAATGTTAAAAGCTGAAAGGTCGAGGGTTCGAGTCCTGATGACGTCAGAATTTTTAAGCTGGCGGAATAATGGCTACAGAGTCGACACAGCCTCAAACGGAAATGAGTATCAGACTGTATTCTGGGAGTAAAGGCAACCGTCAATACAGACCTAACAACCCGGATGATGTCTGCGACCAATTCTAATTTAACGAATTATTTATATGACGAATTTTAAATATATGACGAAATAGCTTTGTGGCCAGCCCCGTAAATCTATGACAAGACTTTACTTCTCTCCCGAAGGAAGCCACACTCAGGATTATGTTATAAATGGGATGCGATCAGAGGCTAGTAGATTCCATAACCAAGACGTGATCGAAATTGAGAAGAAGATGGATAAATATAAATTTTTAATTTTCTAAAGTAGACGCCAATATGTTAGGCGAATGGCGAAGACTATATAACAGTGAGCTACATGATCTTTATGGGAAACCAGATATAATAAGGAAAATTAGGACTCATAGACTGCGATGGGCAAGACATGTGGCACGATGCTTTTGCTTGTCGAATAATGCAAAAATCCAAATGTTACTCTTGAATGGAGTTACAGGGTTTTTATCGATGTAGCATTGCCTTCTCCGAGTGGATTTTTTGTAACGTAGCAACGATTGAATGGTTAAAAATTTCGTATAGAAAATTATCATTCTGTTTCTCTAGTGCTGTAAGCGATTGGAAAATATTAGCTCAGGGTATGGAGTGCTTGTTGTCAGGAACCCTCAGGTTTTGTGAAATGGATGTTAGGTAATTTTGAATGAATTCATTTTATAGACACACCAAATAATTCATATTAGAATACAGTAATAAATATACTTCTATTAGACACTGGAGCTTCATTTAGTTTAATATTTAGGTCTTCTTAAATATTTATTTCCATCGCTTCCTATCACTGATCCAGTTTTTATATTCAACTAGCTAGTGGCCGGAGTATCTCCAAAACAGAAAATAGGCCTATATAAAACTATTATCCTACTGTTATATGGGTTCAAAACGTGGACCCTTAATTTAAGGGAGGAACGGAGATTACCAGTATCAGAGAATACATTTCTTAGGAAATTGTTTGGACCCAAGAGAGATGATCAGACAGGTGAATGGAGAAGACTACTTTACAGTGACCTACATGGTTGTTACAAGACGCCAGATATAATAAGAAAAGTTAAGTCTCGTAGACTGCAATGGACAGGACATGTGGCACGAATGCGAATGTAAGACGAGCATGGAAGCTTTTTGTACAAATATCAGTGGGAAAACGACCAGTTGATAGACCAAGGATGAGGTGGGAGAATAACATTAACCATGATTTGAGGGAAGTAAATAATACAGAGAATGACTGAAAACATTAACTCAGGATAGGGATGTACGGAGAGCTCATGTACACGCCGCCGTGGACGTACCAGTTCGATACAGCCAGTGAGTTAGTTAATGGCCGGGGTGCGCTGCTACGCCTAAGTAAATGAAAAATATTTTTAAATTTTCGTTTCAGGTAAACTCCTACACCTAACACTTTTAGAGCACAACAGCAGCTAAACCCTCGCTTTACCTGAAAATATGTACACACAGATTTATACGTTTAGACGAATCAAACATGACGGTTTGCCAGAGTCAATTCTTATTTTCGGACTTCCGGTAAATCCCCATTTAAAATGGTCTGACTTTGCTGAATTTTTGATAATATCTATCTGTATTTACTTTAAGAGCACATACTGAGTTTCGTTGTGAAACAGAAATTTGCGACCGCTAGGGCTAATTTTAATTTTCATATTAGCTGAACTCTTACAACTACTGGCTTTTGAGCAGCTAAACACTCAGCTTTCTTCAAAACATGTAAAGTACAAATTTACATAAAGATTGGTTGTGGGGTTAAGAAGTCACAAATATATGCAGGATGAATTATGATATATAAAGATTATTCAGTCTTGTAACACGTCATTATCCCATTTAATTTTATGTCTGACTTGGAGTTTAGTTGTTAAAGGCTTCACTGGAAATGTTTTTTTTAAGAATGAAAGCCTTTCATCACACATCCTGCATACACGCGCAAAACAAATTAATCTTTGTACTCTAACGAAATCAAGATTTTTTTTTCTCAATTTTTGTTATTCAATTCATAATTTGTTCTACTTATCCAAGGTCCTTCTACAATTCCTGCTGACTCGGACATTTTCCCAAATATGTTCTTTCGAAAACTAATACTTAATATATTTCGGCCTTTTCAAGGTCAGGTTCAGTATTATTGGTACTTAATTTGGATCCGAGAAGTGATTTATTACGCTCTGTTGCCTAGTGTGTACCACATTACATGTACGTAGTAGTTTAATGGGTGTTTCCTAACGCGACATTCTTAATTAATCTAATATAGTTACACTTATTTTCGTACATATGGCAGCTAGCGAGCAGCATACAGCCGTAAGAGACATCTAGTAGCAGATTAAGGTATTACTTGGATGGAGGAAGGCAGATTATATTTTGCTCAGAGGCACTAGTTTAGATCTCAGGTTCTTTTACGGAACTCACGGCTTAAAATCTCTCTCGGTGAACTGGTCCCTTGGGTTCTTCCATCCTAGAAATCCATAGACCTCGGCGGGATTTATCGCTTGACTCTTTGGTAAAGAGGCAAGTAACATAACCCCTAGACGACGGGGTCAAATATGAACCAAGATAATTAAAAGTAAAAAATTGAGCCTAGAATGTTTTTACATTGAGCTATATTTCCTGACACTTAATATATTGTATTTGCAAATACACTAAATTTCCGCTTGACTGATATTACGCCAGAACAGGTTTCGGGAAAAATCCCCCCCCCCATCATCACTAACTTTTCGTGAGAACCCCATCGCCTGGCACAGAGCTCCCTATGGCTGTAATTTTATGTGCAGGTAGTGTTTACTGCAAAAAATATATATATATTATGAATTCCGTTCGTCATCTCATCCGAGAACACTTTAGTAACTAAACACAGAGAAACCGAAAATATGGAGTTTCTCTCTTGAAAATTGTACATAAAATGTACGGTTTTATATCGGTATATTACGTAACCATAATGTTTTACAGGGTGAGAATAAAATAATAATTTCTGTGACGTTTTCAATTTTATTATCAATAAGTAATTGTGGATGTTGTATGTATTCGAGGAGTTACAAAATACATGTCTTGAGTTTTATGTTTTAATACACTACATCAGGAACCATAATAACCTGTATCTTAACAATAAATACACTACTTTTAGCAGACGATTAGGTTTTAATTTCCAATTCAGAGAATAACTTACAAATAGGACAATACACACTAAATACAATATTAAAAGATTGTGGAATGGAAATATCAGAGCAAAAGTCAAAAGTAATGGCATTCTTAGAAGAAGTTCCAATCAGAAGTAAGATAATATACAATAACCAATGCCTAGAACAAGTACAAAATGTCAATTATTTAAGTTGTGAAACATCTTATCAAAATGAAAAAGATGTGAACAAGAAAATCACCAAATTTACACAAATCTTAGGAATAATAAATAATAGCTACATTAAAAGCTAAATTACTGCAAAATTCAAAAGAATAAAAATATATAATACTTCAGCATTTTCACATATACACTTTGATATGTTTCATTTTTTCTCCACTAGAGAGCATTCTTACAATATTGCGTTCCTTTGGCAATAAAGAGTATGATCTGGTTGCAGTGATAAACAAAAGAAGCAGATGAAGCGTACCTATTGTTTCTCATTTGTTTTCAAACAGCGCCGTTTACATTAAATATATACATATTTTAAAATAAATACAGTTAAATAATTATATGTGAGTAAAGAGCTTAATTTTATTCGTTGAATAGTCATAACAAATGCCACTCTTGATTTCCAAATTATCTACATAAATTCACTCCTCACTTCGCGAGTCGTGAATTTATCGATAATTTGGAAATCACTCGTGGCATTACTTATGATAACTTTCTACAACTTTCGTCTTACCTATTTTTATAATAAAAGTTATCGTTGACTGAAAAATGCAAAAACCCATAGTTACGAAATATGACCTTGAATAATTTTTTTGCAGATGTGAGATCGAAAGGGAATGTTTACATTTCATTTATAATAGTGTTCCCAATATTCGTACTAATTTTCAGCTCTATGCGAATTTTTGTTAATTGGAACGTCTATTTTGACCGGACAAACTGATATAAAGTAAACATTCTCTTTAATTGGCTTACTTATTACAGTCGCCACTAGGGGCAGTGAGACCGCAAACTCTCATGATAAAGAATATATAAAAATGAATAATAAATGTTAGTGCTAGGAGCCTGGATAGCTTAAATAGTAGCGCAGTGAGGTATTAAATCAGAGGTCCTGGGCTCAAGTTCCATTTCAGGTATTCATTTTTGTTTTCATGTCATATAGGCCCTATATCTAATATAATATATAATGAATGTTTATTTGTTGATTTGTTTGTTTGTTCGTTTTTTGTTTGTTCATACTTTATGCGCGGCCATACCGTTAATCCGATTGTGTTGGGTTTTTTGCAAAATGTTGAGAAGATTCCCGGGATGAACATAGGCTATGAGAGAGTTGATATACACTACTCCTACATCTTTAAAAACACACTTTGTACTGAAAAACGTGAAAAAGTCCCTTTCTTTAACCCTTAAATGGCTTACGCTGCCTGAACCATGACAAATACCAAAATTAATGTACACAGAATTGAATATCTCAAAAAACTCTATAAAAAAAGTCCGCGACAGCATATGTTTGTCTTTTAAGGATAACTCATATAACCATTTTTGACTTTTATTGATGCCAAGAAGATCGGGATACGTAGATTCCCGGGCAAGCATAGCAGCGCACGGCGTGTATTCTTTTATGGATAATTGAAAATAACGAATTTTGTCTTTCAACTCATTTGTACCAAATACGAGTACATCCGGATGCGTAGATTCAACTGGCAACGCCGGGTAATCAGCACGAGGTATCTAAAAATAATAACGATATATATTTATATTTATTTTTCCTTTTACTTATCCAACTAAATGAATAAACACATAATTTATTTATCTGTAGCAGCGCATGCCGAATATTAGCTAGTATAGATATATACACATATTATAATTGCATTTATGACATTGAGCAATGCAAGCTTAATATGACATAAGAAAAAAAAAAATATATATATAAGATAAATGCTTGTATTGGATTTGCCCGGTGGTGTAATGGATATCACGCTAAGTACCAATTCAGAGATCCGGGTTCAAGTCTCGTCCACGCATTTATTTTTCTTATCATGTCATATATATATATATATATATATATATATATATATATATAATGTATACTTTATCTACAGAGAAACATGTATAATTTAGCAAGCTGCAGTAAATAGAGGTCACAGGGACTTGTAGACTCCACAGTCTTATCGCATGCACTGCATTGCATATCACCTGCATCAGTGAAATGGTACAGGTTGCAACGGCCTAGGATCTCGAAGGCCTGTTGATAGGCCACGTATTTTAATATACTTTTAAAGACTACGGAGGTATAATCTTAATGCAAAATAAAAACATATTTTCTCAATCAATGTAAAACAGAATATTTATGATTTTAGAGTTAAGTTTGTTATAATGACCAATAAGAGTAGCTTTAAAATATACAGCATACCGTGATACCATATTAACTAATGCGCATTTAAACGAAGAAACATTTAACATTTATCTGTTGGAGGAAGCGATGTGGCTACAACTCTCAAGCTCTTGATGTTGACATATGAAACTGTATTATGTTTATTTCATTCAGAGTAATATTTTCAGTTTTACGTTCAGTGACGTTGCTCCGTGACGTCACTGTATTGTTATGTCATCATTTTTGTTGTCACTGGGCAACAAAGATATTTCTCAAAATTACGTTTTCAAGAATAATATTTCTATAAGCATATTACCGATAATATAACGTAAGGTAAGAACCTCACATTAATTTAAGTAGCAAATTATATTCAATTTTCTCGTGTAATCTCCAGTTAATATAATGATAACCGCTGTTTTATCTACAAAAACCTAACATTAATTTACAGTTTTATATAACTTGACATTGTGCATGTAATGTGCATATAGTTTGAAACACTCATTTTCATTCTTTTTCATTTAATTCACCTCATTTTTATTACACCCTGTAGTCGATATTGATGGAATAATGGTTGCATGCTCGGGTCTCGTACCAAGGTCCTCATATTAAAATCTTTTCACGTTCTATTGATTCTTCAGGTCTCACAATTCTGAATATGTTATTTCTGATCGGAATTAAACAAGTATAAATTTACGGCACGTAAATGAACTGAGAACTTGAAAAGAGAATAATTTGTTAGCCCATTCTTGCTAACTTGAATTGCGATGTTTATAATCTCAGTTGTTAAATAGAGTTCATAAATACTGATGACAACAGAATGAATCTTTGACATTCTATTTTTTTCCCTCGCAATACATACTTGAGTGTTTCTTATGCCATAAATTCCATCCCCCAACTTGGAGAACCAGTTTTTTTCAGTATTTTCCACCGTATGGCACCGGTTATCGGTGCCTAGAAGGGTTAATAATAAGTGCCGTGCAATCATATTAACTGCAAGTCGGTCCCTCGACCGTTTGGGCTAGTGGTAATGTTCCTGCGGTTCGCAGGTTCAAAGCCTGCTGGTATCGATTGATTCTTAGGATGGAATAATCCAACTAACAAGACCTCCGGAAGTGACTTTAAGCCGTGGGTCACAAGCTCAAGATTTTCGGACTTATAAGAAAGCATAAATCTGAATAAAGAGGTCTCTACCTTCAACACCCCAATGATAACTTAGTTGCTGTTTGGGTCGATATGACATGACATCTGTAAGGATATAAGCACAACTAAATTAACTTCTTCTAGTAAATCATAATAGTCCCAACTCTTTTCTTAAAACGTTAAACTGAAAATATGTAAAACTCTTATTCTATCACTTATATAGGTTCGAAAAATGGACTCTTACTTTAAGGGAGGAAAGAAAATAACGAGTATTTATCAACAAAATTGTTACGAACATTTTTGGAGAAAAGAGAAAATGAGCAGACATGTGATTGGAGAAGCCTATGTAACAACGAGCTACATGGTCTTTATAGGAAGCCAAATATGATAAGAAGAGTTAAGTCTCGTAGGACATGTGGCACAAATGGGGAATGAAAGACGTGGATGGGAGTTCTTAAAAGAAATCCAGAGGGAAAATGTCAAGTTGGTAGACCAAGAATGAGGTGAGAGAATAATGTTTAGCCATGATTTGAGGAAAGTAATTTATACAAGAGTTTATTAGGCCATGAACCTGCGGGTTGGATAGTGGCATAGAGTTAATTAGTTAGTAAATCTTAATAAAGGAGAGAATAAGGTCCACCATTGTAGAATGACGGCTACCTTCTTTACGGATAACGTGGTCAACCACCATGTATCCTGATGGAATGTCTAAATTTCTATTTCCGACATTTATGTTTTCTAATATACTAGATTTCATTAACTTACTTACTTGCCTAGTTTCTCGTCCGTCGTGTGTCCTGCAAAAGGAGCCTCGAAACGTTTTCCTCGATGTAATGTGAATACAATTAGAGGAAATACTTATTGTTATTATTTATGTTATTATTATTATCATTATTATTATTACTACTACTACTGTAATTAAGTGTTGTAGTCCATGTTGGTATATGCTTCAAATCGGTCCATGATTTGTGAATTTTACAGAGTTAAAAAAACGCATAATCAGTCATGCGTTACTCCGGAAGAAAACCGAAGACGTTGGTTATTTGTTTTACGGAACATAAAAGTAATTTATTTAACATTTTCCAATACTGTTATTTTAACATAGATCCAATAATGGATCATATTATAATATTATAATGATATTGTGAAAAGAAAAATTAATGTCTGAACCAGGAATCGAACCGTGGACCTCTAGTTCTCCAGACTAGTGTGCAGCCCACTACACCATTCCACACCTGCACAAACACCAATAATTCTTTCCACATATACAAATCTTATAATTCTCAAATATAGACACTTCCAAACGAAGCCGGCCGTTGGCGATCGCAGTGTCATCTACCTGACAGCGGACGAAACGAAAATTATAATAATAGGTATAATTGCAGCCAATGGCCATGTAGAAAGAACTGTTTTCATGTCTTACAAAAGTCTGTTATCGATGTTCCTATGTTTTTACACTGTAACAGGTGATATCGGTCGCAGTGCGACCCACATAGTTTGCACTTGCACTTTTCTTCTGGGTTATGGCGCTTCACTGTTGCGCATATCCTGTGGTGGAAAACATGGACTGCGACTCTCGTCACGGTGTGTCTGAGGTCGTATCTGGCTGCTGTCCATTCCCTGTAGATCATCGCGTCCGTTGCGTAGAACTCAGGCCATATCTGTTCTCTCTTCTCGTTGAGTTCCCACAGCAGTTCTTTGTAGGCATCTGTTGCCGGCACGAGAAGGTCCAGGTGGAGCTCTTCAATGAAGAATGGTTCCTTTGTCAGTATGTATGTTAGGCGTGAAGGCGTGTATTTTGATACGCTTAGCGCTGTCTTTAAAAAGTGTGCTTTGACTTTCTCTATTTCCTCTAGGTTTGCCTTATTTAGGTTCTTCCAAATCACTTCTATTCCATAGGTCATGATTGGTGCTATTTTTAAGCGGAAGATGGTCATTGCTGTCTCCAGGGATAGTTTACTCAGGCTTTTAATGCTGTTCGTTGCTATTCTGGCCGCTAAGGCGCGTTCTTTGATGTGCTTATCGAAGGTGTCACCCTCGGCTCTGCAGTGTGATCCCCAGATATTTGAACTGGTTTACATTTTGCAGTGGGTCTCCCTTATACCGAATGCAGTCATTCGCTGCGAGTCTTCCTCCTTTCCTGAAGGTCATTTTTACTGTTTTCTTCTCATTTATTTCTAGGTCGTTCTTTTCGGCCCATGCTACGAGTTTGTCGAACGCTGTTTGAGCTTTTTCGATGTCTTGGGATGTAATCACCATGTCATCAGCGTATGCCAAGATTTGGACGTTTTCTGTTTCTATCTCTGTGGGTATTTTTGCTGTTGCTATTATGAAGAGTAGGGGACTCAACGGGTCACCTTGGAGTACGCCGTTTGTTTGATCTATTTGCTCTGTTTTTGAAACTCCATCGTCTATCTGCACTTGGTTTCTGGAGAGGATGTTCTCAATTAATCTAGTTACTTGATTTCTCCCTGCTGCTTCTTCCATTCTTCTTATTATCAGCTGCCTGTTTAAGAGGTCGAAAGCCTTCTTGTAGTCTATGAAGATGGCATGTAGTTTTCCTCTCGGTTGTTCTAAGGCTATTTCGATGCTCTCTTGTAGACATTTAATTGCTTGTGTCGTCGATTTCCCTTTTACGAACCCGAACTGTTGTTCCGGTATGACGTGGGCTGTCATCGCTCTTAATCTCTCTGTGAGTATGCTGGTCATTATTTTTAGTGTTGTGCACTCTAGGGCTATTCCCCTGTATGAGTTTGGGTCCTTCGTGTCTCCTTTGGCTTTGTACAGCACCTTCAGCGTTGCTATTCTCCACTTGTCCGGAATGCTGCCTTGCCTTAGGCATTCGTTGAAAAGCTCTGTCCAGGTGTCTGCGAGAGCTTGCTCTGTTTCTTTGAGGTGTTCGAAGGCAATTTCGTCAGGTCCGCAGGCTTTTCTGTTTTTCGAACTTGCAATGTGTCGTCTTACTTCCTCTCTGTTGAAGAGGCAGGATTTCTCCACTTCTTCTTTTTCTTCGTATGGTTTCTGGGCGTGTTTCTTGGCCTGCAGTACTTCTTTAAAGTGTTTCTCCCACGTATGTATTGATATATCTCTTGGAAAGGATGGCTGTTTTGGTGAGGTCACTTTATACCATTTTTCCTCTGCTTTTTCTATTATTTTTTTCTCTTCTTCCGCCGCTGGTACGTTTCTTTATACCTTTCCACTGTTTGTTTATAGGCTCTCCTGGTATTTTGGTATTCTTGTAGGTCTTCGTGTGTTTTCGATAGTTTTGCCTTGTGGAGTGCTATGATCGCGGCTCTCCTCGCTACGTAGCATTCTTGTTTGAACCATGGCTTTGATTTTCTTCTCTTCCATTCTTTCTTTACTGTCGCTTGTTTTATTTGTCCTTCTATTGCATCGACTGCCTGATTTATTTTTCCTTCTTTTATTTCTTCTGATGCCTTTTGTATCGTTTCTGTGTTTAGTTTCTCTCTGTCAATCTTTCTCGATAGTTTATTTGTTGGTTTTCTGGAGTTTTTTCTTTGTTGTGTGTCTTTTATATATATGTCGGTACTTACTGGTATATGCTTCCTTACTGGTATGTCTCTTCTTATCTTTTGGTGGGTCTTGTGGCTCTTTGTGAAGACAAGGTCGATTGTGCTGGCTCCATTTGGTCCCATGTAAGTGTATTCTTTCTCTTTGTTTACTAGAGTTAGCCCTTCTTTTTCTATATGACCGACTACAGTTTTCGCTTTATATGTGGCTGTGTCAATTCTGCAGTTAAGATCGCCCATTATTATCACATTGTCTGTCCTGTTCGTCTTGCTTAGTGCCTGGCTTATCTCCTCCTGGATTTCTTCTGCCTTGTGTTCTGGCTGGAAGTAGACATTTAGTACTGTGCATGTGTTTGTCTTTACTAGCAGCATGTTTTCTGATTTTTGAAGTATCTCGAACGGCGCTAATTTTGGTTTTATTAGCATTGTTATCCCTCCTTTAGGTCTTCCTCTTTCCCCTTGGCTGGCATATGAGTTATTTGCGTAGAAGTTTTCCGTGCTCCATTGGGTTGTTAGAAATGTTTCTGTGAGTGTTATTACATCATATTCGTCGAAAAAGTCTTCAGGTAACATGTTTAGTGCATTTCGTAGTCCTTCTATATTCCACAGTAGTGTTTTTAATTTTTCTTCCTTGTCCTGGTTTTTACAGTGTGTTCTCCGTGTTTCGTTTCCAGGGAGAAAAAGTTTGTTTCCCGTGTTTCGTTTCGAGAAACGAAAGGGCCGTACACTATTCCTTCGGGCCAGAAAGTCGGGTCTTCGGCGCTTTTGCAGTGTTTTAGGGCTATTCCAACCTTGAAGGCCTTGTTTCTTCCCATGGCGGGTAATTCCTCCACTTCTATTTCGCCGTCGATGTCGTTTTCCCTGTAGATAGTCGTATATCATCTCTGGAGTCGTGGAGTTGTGCAGCTTTCCTATATAAAGCCATGCCCTTTTTTCGGCCGCTTGCAGTTTGCTTCCCTCTCCAGTAGTTTGTTTTGTCCCCGTTATCACCTTTCTTGTCGACTGCGGGCGTCCTTCCCTTGTTTTTTGTGAGTAGGATTTCTTCTTCTCTGCCTCCTCTTCTCTTTGTCTCTGTGTGTCTCTTTTGGTTGCCTTTGTTTCTAGATTATCTTTTATCATCCATTTTATGTCCTCTAGCATGTCCTGTATCTGTTTGTTTACCTTCTTTATAATTTTCTCCTCAATGTCTTCATTTGGCAGCGAGGAGGTGTTTTGTATTTGACGATTTTTGCTGTCGTCTCCTTCATTATCTTCTGTTTCGCCCGGCGGTGTGCGTGTTGTGTCATATACTAGTACTGGTGTGTTGGAGTCGCTCACTTCTTTCTGCCGTCCGCCGTCCGGTTTTCCGCTTCTCTCATCTTCAGATGTCTCCTCCGGCTTGCTCTTGTCGCTGTTGCTTCGGTGTTTCTTGTTCTGCGTCAACAGATGTCGCGTAGTTGTCTTGGCGTTTTGGCTTGTCTTCTCCCTCGGTGCTCTCTATCACATTTTTAGATATGACCGTTTTAACCTCACTTTGTGGTTCACTTAATCACTTCGTTTAATGGCGGGTTTTGGGGCCGTTTTTTTCAAATTTCTGAAAAACAGGGTTCTGATTTCAACGTAACCGCGTGTCCAGAATCCTTCTCGTTTCGTTCATTTCTTTTCTGTGTACCACCTCCTCTATCCACGATATTTTGTATGCTTTTAAGCGCGTCTTCCATGCGGTCTTCTACCATGTCCGCCATCTTTCTAGTCGAAACAGCTAGTAATATCGGTGATATTACTTCTCTATAACGACGCTATTTAATATTTAAAACCATTAACGACGTATTTAAAATGTGACTGAGAAAGGTCCTAAAGTTTTAGTCTGATGCCCATTTTTTCATTATTAAATTACTTTAATATTATAATGATATTGTGAGAAGAAAAATTAATATGTGAACCGTAGACCTGTACTTCTCCAGACTAGTGTGCAGCCCACTACACCATTCCACACCTGGCATAAACACCAATAATTCTTTCCGCATATACAAATCTTATAATTTTCGTGTCGAGGGTTCGATGATAAATATACCTTGAAACGAAAATTATAAGATTTGTATATGCGGAAAGAATTATTGGTGTTTATGCCAGGTGTGGAATGGTGTAGTGGGCTGCACACTAGTCTGGAGAAGTACAGGTCTACGGTTCACATATTAATTTTTCTTTTCACAATATCATTATAATATTAAAGTAATTTAATAATGAAAAAATGGGCATCAGACTAAAACTTTAGGACCTTTCTCAGTCACATTTTAAATACGTCGTTAATGGTTTTAAATATTAAATAGCGTCGTTATAGAGAAGTAATATCACCGATATTACTAGCTGTTTCTTTTGTAGGACGTAGATATTTTATCATATTTACTCCAAAAGTGGTGTACCTCCCTATTCCACCTAAATTTCACTTCCCCATTAATGCTTTGAGACATCGTCTTCTAGATCCTACTTTACCTGTTTTCTCGCCCAGAATGAGGTCATATCAATAAGTAGAGTACTTAAAGGTTGGTCCCGAGTTCATGAAAGACGCGAACATCTCCACCAACAAAATATTTAAATACGTGCTGATATTTGTTAAGATTGATTTAATTAAATATTTACATCTGAAGTGACCTATGTGTTTTATATTGTGTGGTCCTGTGTTGTCTTCTTGGATGACCCTGGATTTATGACTAAAAATTAACTAAGACAGTCATTATTTACCTACATAATGTGTGGTTCACAGTTCCTGTCTTCTGGCCAATATATTGATTTCAAGTTCTATTGTAGATACGAACAAGAAAAATGTTTAAAATCCATAGTAACTGCAGCATTGTTCTACACTTTCATTTATCTACAGCTCTTTTCTTTCCTCTGTTCCTCTGTGCTGGCATAAAAAACAACAAAACCACGGTCTGCCTACCATTTGTGCTGGCAAGAGAACCCAGCGCTCTGTTACCATTTGTGGGGGTTACGAAACCCAAACCACGCTTCTTTTACCATTTGTGGGTAAGTGAACCACACTACTGCTACCATTTGTGGCTCTTTTGAAAACCACGCAGACTGCTACCTTTAATCCGGGATCGGGTTTTGTAATTGCTGTTTCTCTTAATGTGGATCTGATTTCCAAAGAGGATATCTATCAAGAAATGGCTTACCTTGGGCCCATAGAAGGTAGCCGTTGATTCATCTTTCTTTCTCTGATACATATATATATATATATATAAGAATACAGATTGTTAGATGCATACAGTGAGTGAACAAGATAATAACTGTGTTTCAAGAACGCTAATCAGCATGATTGTTGAGGAGCTCGGAATAGTTTCTTACTTGAGTGATTTTCATTACAGGATAGTAAACAACTACTTATACTTGAACAATGAAAGAGAGGCGTTATTTAAAAGATAACTTTTAATATAAACAAGTTGGCTGAGTAAAAATAAATTAACAACAAAAATGATAGTATTTGATTAAACGATCAAAGTAGCCATACAGATAAATAAATAACATACCATACATCACTCAACATTCATACATGCGTCCGAGTTTCGGGGATCACCTCTTCCCTAGACTGCCGGACTAACTCAAACAGGCCTCTTCTTGGCCTCAGGACAACTTGTCTATGTAGAGTTCCATTTTAACCTTCCAGTCGCATCGTGACCTGGAATCGGATTCCACTCTTGAATCCGTTCAAACAACAAAACGCCGATTGCTAGGATGATCGAATGAATACTGTTCTGCAAGTGCACCATGTATATAAAGGTTCTGAGGTAGAGGGAAGATGCGCTGTAGACATGCGCGGCAGGAAGAATGAAGAGGGAAGGGGTAGCTACCAGGAGAACAGGATATTGGCATATTTCACAAATGTTCCAGTGTAGGGAGGAGAACGAAGATACCATACTGAGCCGAAAAATGCACTTTCGGTTCAATAACTCCCCCCTGCGCCCTCCGGGTAAAAGAAAACAGTCCATAAACTTCAAAACAATGGCAGGTAGAAAAATTCCACGTCGGGAGGGGCACATGGACACTATCAGATTCCGAGCGGTAAACTTCAACACAAATCTCCATCGTCCCCTAAATCACAATCACCACACTCGCTTCTATGTTGACTATACAGGCGCTGAAAATAAATTCCATCTTGACTCAGTCGCCATAGTACAACTTTGCGGTGTTCCAGGTGAAGAACAGGGTGACGATACCATAACTGGATTGCCGGGTCGCAATCCCGCTCCACCGCTATCCAGGAATCTGTAGTTACAGAACCACCCTGTCGGTCAACTGGGCACTCGGGGGTCGGCCGGATGCACCAAGCCCTCGACTGCCGAGCATTCCGGGCTGCGTCGTCATGCCAATATTAAGGAAGGGAAAACTGAAACAGAAACAGGCAAAGACAGGAAAACGGAACCTCAAACGTTCTAGTTTAACATGTGACATAATACAAAATCCACCAAGCCCTCGACTGCCGAGCATTCCGGGCTGCGTCGTCATGCCAATATTAAGGAAGGGGAAACTGAAACAGAAACAGGCAAAGACAGGAAAACGGAACCTCAAACGTTCTAGTTTAACATGTGACATAATACAAAATGTTTTCGCAACAAATATCCTTGGATTTAATCCATTACAGAACGTATTCTTACTAACGTGTTGTTTTATAACGTGGCCATCGACGCTTACCAATTTCTAGTTACCCTTGATTGTGAGAATTTAGCCTGCGTCTTGTTAACAAAACCTGGACCACATATACTGAAATTCACTCAAGGGTCTCACGTCCAAATAATATCTATGAACGAAATGGCTCAATCAGCCCATATACCGATGTCCAAAAAGAAGCTTCTCTAATATCCAAAACATATATATCTACTACGCCGAAACATACTCTTGAATATAGTTTACATAACATCTTTACACTACTCTCGACATCCATACCTAGTAAACTCAATTCTCGGACCAGCTTGTCCTTGACTGCAACATCAGTCCAACTAGGCATGTTTACAAAGTACAATGAACACAAGATGTAAACAACTATAAGCGAACGTAGTTTAGTATACATAAGTCACTCTCTTTTTACATACAAAGAAAGATGAGTCAATATCATTTACGTGAAACAGTTCAAACGCGTAAATAAATACTTTTCAATAACTTTAACATAGATACCAAGTATCGAAAACAAATAGTTATCCACGGGGTAATATCTCTGAAAAATGTCGACTTTCTAATTCCAAACTTCATTTACGACCATACAGAGTCTATACCCTTGTACTGGCACTTGAATCCAAAACTCCAAAACTTAAGTGGAAAATTTAAATCGAATCGATACCACTTGAACCACTGTCAATAGAATACAGCATATCTTTCAAAGCCGAAAGATACAAAACCAGACGCTCTGCTACCATTTGTGTTGGCATAAAAAACAACAAAACCACGGTCTGCCTACCATTTGTGCTGGCAAGAGAACCCAGCGCTCTGTTACCATTTGTGGGGGTTACGAAACCCAAACCACGCTTCTTTTACCATTTGTGGGTAAGTGAACCACACTACTGCTACCATTTGTGGCTCTTTTGAAAACCACGCAGACTGCTACCTTTAATCCGGGATCGGGTTTTGTAATTGCTGTTTCTATTAATGTGGATCTGATTTCCAAAGAGGATATCTATCAAGAAATGGCTTACCTTGGGCCCATAGAAGGAAGCCGTTGATTCATCTTTCTTTCTCTGATACATATATATAAGAATACAGATTGTTAGATACATACAGTGAGTGAACAAGATAATAACTGTGTTTCAAGAACGCTAATCAGCATGATAGTTGAGGAGCTCGGAATAGTTTCTTACTTGAGTGATTTTCATTACAGGATAGTAAACAACTACTTATACTTGAACAATGAAAAGAGGCGTTGTTTAAAAGATAACTTTTAATATAAACAAGTTGCCTGAGTAAAAATAAATTAACAACAAAAATGATAGTATTTGATTAAACGATCAAAGTAGCCATACAGATAAATAAATAAATAAATAACATACCATACATCACGCAACATTCATACATGCGTCCGAGTTTCGGGGATCACCTCTTCCCTAGACTGCCGGACTAACTCAAACAGGCCTCTTCTTGGCCTCAGGACAACTTGTCTATGTAGAGTTCCATTTTAACCTTCCAGTCGCATCGTGACCTGGAATCGGATTCCACTCTTGAATCCGTTCAAACAACAAAACGCCGATTGCTAGGATGATCGAATGAATACTGTTCTGCAAGTGCACCATGTATATAAAGGTTCTGAGGTAGAGGGGAGATGCGCTATAGACATGCGCGGCAGGAAGGATGAAGAGGGAAGGGAGAACAGGAGAACAGGATATTGGCATATTTCACAAATGTTCCAGTGTAGGGAGGAGAACGAAGATACCATACTGAGCCGAAAAATGCACTTTCGGTTCACCTCTGCCTAACCTTCTGGAATAATTTTTCACTTCAGATTTCTACAAATATTGCGCGTTGTTCGACAATTTGTCGCAAAATTTGTATCACGAAGACTTATGGTGTGAAATCTTATTTTTCAGGGTCATGAACTCTTTGCTGTATTACCATTATTAAGTAGGAGCATATGTTGCTATTCTAACAAGATCAGATTTACAATTTGTTTTATCTCTACCGAAAGATGATTGAAACACGTTTTCGGACATTTAGTTTTCCCATGTAAACAATTTTATAATAGTCAAGATCAGAAACAACTTGTTTACCAGTGTTACTTCTTGTGAAAAACTGTTCTTATTTTTTTTTTTACTTTTCTGCATAATTTTGTATTTTAATCACGTATCAGAGCAAGGAACACGTTGAGATTTGTCATCGGTAGACAAGTAATGGAACAATACAGCCGACAGAGCTTGTCTTATAGACTGAAAATTATTTTAGGAAGTTTCTATCTGCACTGCAGTGGTAATGCCTTAAAATATCTACGTTTATAATCACTTTATAATTTCCATCTTTCAAAACATCTACCTCATTATGCTCTACAAGCCGCCCATCCATACGTTAATGAAAGTGTTTAACGCATTCAGATATTCTGTTTATATTATCAGCTCTCACTCGCCCACCAGAGTCATCGTCTGCCAAATATCTGATAATTCTGACTCCCTAATGTTTTATCGAACGATGGAAGATCATTTTCTTTCATTACGGTGCATACCTCCGCTGGAGCCTAAATAATTTCTGCTGCGGCTCTTGGAATGACTTCTGTAGCATTTTTATCGTGTTCATTCTTATGCGAGGCACAAACAGAGCATTGTTAAATAAACAGTACAAGATGGCGGAAGAAGCTGGAAGTGAGTTAGTGACTGTGATATTCGAACACGTAAACAAGGTACAACAAGCTCTCAAATCGAGAAGCAACATGGATAAAACTCTTAAGGAAGAGGCCATAAACTCAGTAAGTGAAATAAATAATATTTTAAATAGACTTAGTGCCATGTTTTTGGGTCTCGAAAGTTCTTTGAAAAAGGCATTAACTTCCGTTGAGAAGGAAAATCCACGCTTGTATAGTGAACAACTAGCGACATCTGTTGGTACCACTTACTTACTCACTGGCACTATCGAAACCGTAGGTTCATGACCGCACGGACATAAGCTCTCCATACATCCCTATCCTGAGCTAATGCTTTCCAATCATTCCCTGTATAATCTACTTCCCTCAAATCATAGTTAATGTTATTCTCCCACCTCATTCTTGGTCTAACCAGCTGGTCGTTTTTCCCTTTGGCTTTCCTACAAGAAGTTTCCATGCAAGTATTTCATTCCCCATACGTGCAACATGTCCTGCCCATCGCAGTCTACGAGACTTAACTGTTCTTATTATATCTGGCTTCCTGTAAAGACCATGTAGTTCATTGTTATGTAGTCTTCTCCATTCACCCGTCTGTTCATCTCTCTTTGGTCCAAAAATTTTCCTAAATACTTTATTCTCAAATACTTGTAATCTCCTTTCCTCTCTTAAAGTAAGAGTCCATGTTTCGCACCCATATAATATAACTGGTAGAATAATAGTTTTATATATTTTTCAGTTTAACTTTTTTGAAAGGAGTTGCGACATCAAGAGTCTCTGCAATGCATAATAGCACGCATTTCCAGAATTGAGCCTATGTTTAATTTCTTTGTGCATCTCATTCCTATTTGTGATTATTGTTCCTAGGTATTTGAATTCAGCCACATCCTCAAAATTTCCCTCATTTGTCATTAGTTGTCCATTTCCATTATTTAATTAATTTCTACGTGTGACCATATATTTAGTTTTATTGATACTTACCATTTCCCATTATCTGTTGGTACCACTAGTAACTATTATACATCGACCCACCACTTCCTGCCACCTAGCAGCGGCCAACCTACTAAAACAGCTAGTCTCATCATCAAGCCGACTGACCCCACTATGAATCCAGACAACATAAAACAGCTCATAAGAGAAACTGTAGACCCTAAATCATTAAAGGTCGGAGTAAACAAAATGAAGAAACTAAGTAATAATACTTTATTTGTAGAATGCGATAATAGTACCGACCGCGACAACCTGGAAAATGAACTAAAGAAACAAAACTCACTGTCCATAGAGCGCCCCAAGAAAAAACTCCCCGCTTTAATTTTGAAATTCGTGCCACGGCACATAGACGATGCTGAAGTTAAAGACATAATACTGCAGCAAAATAACCTGACAGATATAGAGAATCCAACAATAGACGTAAAGTTCACTAAGGCTACTTTTGAAGACTCTAGACATTTAGTAATACAAGTCAGCCCTAACATAAGGAGAAAGTTGCTGTCCCTACAGAGAATAAAATTAAAGTGGAGCATGTGCAGAGTAGAGGACTTCATTATTGTCACTAGATGTCTAAAGTGTTTAGAGTACGGTCACACAAGTAAATATTGCAACAACAAACAAATGTTCCCTATTAGGTTCGTCTTCCGGGCATATAGGCCGTGGTCCAGTCGTTCTTCTACTCGACGTTTCGTCTACTGCTGCGGTAGACATCTTCAGGAGATACTGCGTGCTCTCTGTAAACTCCTCAACAGTCGGCTGCAGACTGGTCGTTGTCTCTCTAGTCTAATCAAGATGGACAGCGCAGAATGCGGCTGGTTTTGCGGCTACCACGCTGCCGGCCAACCGAAGTTGACAGGGGACGAAGACTGAGTCCATTAACCCCATAATTTTGAAAACAAGTAAAGCCGGTGAGCATTTACTTATAATGTAGAACACTGTATTCATCATTCGCATCCATCGCATGGCCATACTTGTAGCATGTGTTGTTGCTCCTTATTATGGTGAAAATTATGTATAGTAAATATATGTCTGGAATTTGAGTGTATGTATAGTATAATTTGTTGAGGGATGTACCTTTATTGAATGTGAGATATTGGTTATATTGTTGTTAGTGTGAGAATATGTTATATGTATGAAGTACATTGCACAAAGTGAATCCGTTGAAGGACGCGTCCCATAGATCACGACGATTGTCTTCTGTGAGGTGAGAAGGCATCAGCTGCAGCCCCAAATCAGAATGAAATCTCCAGCAACTCCTCTCTCTCCGGCTGTATGGGTAATTTTGAATTTACTGATGGAGCAAGCGGTCCACTCCGGCATTTACCTTAACGCTAAGGAAACCATCAGAAACCTTAGCAGAGTGGTTATTAATGTATGATAATTTAGATTGAGAAGTGTCTGAAAAGGTTGGTTTAATTTAATTATTTAGTTTCAAATTTCGTTAAATTGCCCTTAATTTTGAATTTGGAATATGTATGGGGAAAATAATATTACTGGTGGGTTCAAGGGGCCTACTCCGATATTTATCTTAGCGCTAAGGAAACCACCGAAACCTTAGCAGAGTAGGTTTGAAGTTAGTAAATAGTGTTTCGAAAAGTGGCCAAAAATCGATCAGGGCCTTCCGGCTCTTAGAGGTGACTGGCCGGCAACCACCTGTTGTTTTCTTTATTTAGAGACGTAGTCCGTCTTTGTTGAATTTTTATTTTGAGACGCAGAACGTCTTCAATACAGTGTCAGGGATGAAGGATGAAGGATGTATGTTTGGTTATTTTTATTTCATTTTATTGTATGCAATTGATCAGGAATATCTGTCCTTCTTTCTTCATTCTCCTGGTCACCTGTAACTTAAGTAGATGTTAAGGTTAGCTTAATCATAGATGCTTATATTAGGTGTTAAGAGCTAAGTATTTACATATATATATATATACACTTTTTTTTTATAATTATTGATGTTGATCCTCCAAGATGGCCCTTGGTCTTTTGTGTGTATCGTGTGTGGGGTTATACAATCCTAAATCGGCCACTAGTGGATTTGGATGGTCCTGCGTTGAAAGATAAAATGTTTCGGCTGCTGAATATATAAATTCTGGGATGGTCTCTATGCGGCATTCCTCATGAAGTGTAGGAATTGGCGTTACGAATGGTAATTTACTAATGAGGCGTAAAGCCTTATTTTGGAAGACTTGTAATTTGTTTATATGTGATTTTGCAGCATAGCCCCATACTGGGCATGCATATGTTATTAGTGAGCGAAGTAATGATTTATATATGGTGAAGCCGACTTTCATTGAAAGTTTTGATTTATTGTTTATTAGTGGGAACAACATTTTTAGCATTCCATATGCTTTGTTCCTAGAATTTTCTAAGTGATATTTAAATGTTAATTTTTGGTCTAATGTCAGACCTAGGTATCTAACATGGGTTTTCCAATTTATGTTTTCTCCATTTAGAGTTAGGTTAGGAATCACCCGTGATAGGTGTTTCCTTCTTTTGGAGTATATGATGCTTTGGCATTTGTTTGTGTTAATTTCAATTCGCCATTTCTGCAGCCATGGCTCAATTTGAGTGACACTGCGCTGAACTTGGCGTGCGGCTACTAGTGGGTTAAATGACTGTCCTGTAATTAGGGTGTCATCTGCAAAAATATATATAGTGTTGTAAATATTTTGGATGTGGGGTATGTCATTTATATAGATATTAAAGAGAGTTGGGCCTATTATACTCCCTTGCGCTACCCCACTATTTATATTTTTTGTTTCAGATATGACATCTGCTATGGCAGTATGGAATTTTCTGTTAGTTGAATAACTGTGTATAGTAGATGTACCATTCCATCTGCTATGTTGGTTTCTATTAGCTTTCTGATAAGTCCGGTGTGCCAGACTTTGTCGAATGCTGATTTAATATCTAAATAAAGTGCCACTGTGGACCGATTTTCATTGTATCCCCGTGTGATGTGTTCTACATGCCTCACAAGTTGCATAGTGGTGCTGTGTTGCCGTCTAAAGCCACATTGCTCGTGTCGAATGATATTTGAGTCATTTAAATATTTGTTGAGGCGCTTAGAAATTATTTTTTCTGTCAGTTTACTCATTGTATTTAATAATGAGATCGGTGTATAATTCCTGGGGTGCCTATGATTTTTGCCCGGTTTGGGAAAAGGAGTACACGGGCTTCTTTCCATTCGTTTGGAAAGTATGAGAATTTAAATATTGCGTTAATTATTTTAGCAATATATTCTATTGCTATGTCCGGGAGTTGTTTTAGTACTACATGTTGTATTCCATCCGGAACTGGGGCTTTCCTATCACGCAAATGTTTGATTTGCCATTTGAGTTCATGTTTGTTGGTTTTTTGTATTTGAATTTGAGGGGCTCTGGTTAAAAAATTTTCTACCAGTGCCTCTGTTTCTTGGTTGAATATGTAATTTATATTATTATTTGGGGTGAATGTTTCTTCCAAATGGTTCGCGAAGGCTAGGCATTTTTCCTTCAGTGTTGTTGCTATACCTTGTCCTGTTTCGAGGTTTGGTATTGTATCATTTGTTTTTGTGATACATTTAGCTATTCTCCATACTTTTTGCATATCTTGTGTGTTTAATTCTGAGACAGTACGGTCCCAGTAATTAGATACATAGTTTTGGATGGCAATGCGTATTCTGAACCTTAGGTGGTTCATTTCGCGCCTATGGTCGTCCTGTTGCGGATATCTTTTCCAGAGTCTGCGATCTCTGTTTCGTCGCCTAATTAGGTCCTTGATGTATGGGGAGAATGGCGTGTTTGTGTTCGTGCTCTTCCCTTAGGGATATTGGCACGTATGGAGGATTTTATTACATTTGTAATGTGTTGAACGGCCGTTTCGATGTTGACCGGTGTTTCTATTTCCTGTATATTTAATGTGTTTTCGATGTCATTTCTAAATTGTTTCCAATGGGCAATACCGTATTTTAGAAATGTCCTTTCATTTTTCTGTGTGGCGTTTCCTGCTAGGGTCATTAGGACTGGTAAGTGATCTGAATTAAGGACATTGATTACTTCCAAGTCCGTTGTTGGATGAATGTTTTTTAATATGGCAATGTCGAGGGTGGTCGGGAGTATATTCGCACGGTCTGAATAATATGTGGGTTCATTGGGGCCGATAATTTGGAATGGTGTATCAGCTTGATTATAGTAGTTAAATAGTTTATTACCATTTGCATTATTTTGGCGACAGTTCCATGTAACATGTTTGGAATTTAAGTCGCCTGCTATGACTGTGTAAGACGAGTCTAGTAGTGACTGTAATGTCGTCTGTGTTTATGTCATCGGGTGGGTTGTATACCGATATTAGTGTTACTAATCTTCCATTTATATTTACACTACAGCTGTGGCCTCAGTTCGGTGCAGCACAGGTATGTCAACCTGTGAGTGTATTAGTGTTTTGTGTATAAGGATGGCTGTGCCGCCTCCCCTTCTATTTTGTCTGTCATTTCTGTAGACTACATAGTTTCTGATTTTAAGTTTATCGGGGTTGTTGAGATGTGTTTCGTTGATAAGAGCTACAGGTATTCTGTTGGATTGCAGCAGGTCCTGTAGCTCTTGCTTTTTGTGTTTAATCCCTTGAGCATTCCAGAATAGTATGCTCATAGGGGTGAAATCATTTCTATTTCTATTTCCTTCTAAGGGGTTTTGGGCCATTTTGGGTTAGTTTGGTGGATGAAGTTAATTAGGAGCTGTGCCCCACATTTGACCAACAAAGACGTTAATCGCTGTGGAGAGTGCTCCTGTCCCTTGGTGGCCGATGTAGCTATTGTAAGCCGCAAGGGCTGCGTCCAAGAATCTATGGAAGGTTGCATTATTGAAGGATGACTTCAATAGAGCTATGGCCATGAATACGAAACCATTTTGGTTCTCATCCCTGCTGTTATGCTGGGGCAGAGCTGGTTGGCTTTGTTGCAACCTTGGAAGTATAGGTCGAGGAGGCGACTGGTGTTGGATGTGTTTCCCCACGATCCTCACCCTGGCGGGCCGGAGCAGGAGCGCGAGGTATTTGGGCCGCCAATTCGCAGGGCAGGGCAGGGCATGCACATGCTCGCCATATGAGGCTCCCTGCATGACATTTAGCGCCCTGCGAGCAGCTGCCCGCTCAACGCGTCCCGGGCCGTTTCCCTCACAATGTGTGGCTCGTTTGGGAATGGTGTTAGTACCCGTATCGGCCGCCGCGGAAGCTTGATCGGCAGAGGAAGTAGAACTTCCACTGCTGCGGCGTCCGCGGTTGCGTCTTCGGGGTTTATGTAATTGTGTGTTGTGTGTTATTGGTTGCACTCTGGCTGGGTCTGCAACAATTGTGCTGTGGCTGGGACCTTGTGCTTCTGTATTTGGAGGTGGTAACCGTGCAGTTGAGTTTTTTTGGGAATTATTTCTGGTAGGTATTTGGTTTGGCACTGCTGCTGCTGTCGCATTGGACTGCTGCTGCTGCTGTCGCATAGGACTGCTGCTGCTGTCACATTGGACTGCTGCTGCTGTGCTGCTGCTGTCACATTGGACTGCTGCTGCTGTCGCATTGGACTGCTGCTGCTGTGCTGCTGCTGTCGCATTGGACTGCTGCTGCTGTGCCTGTCTGTTTGAAGGATTGGGATTATTCCGCTTACGCTTGGACTTATTCATAGCCTGTTTAAAGGCTGGACATTGGTCTGAGTCTGCGTAATGGCCTCCGTGACAGAGGGCGCAGACTGGTGTCCTGCCTGTAGGCATTTTGCAAGTGCGAGTCAGGTGTTCACCTGCGCACTTCCTGCAGCGAGACGTTTCCCTACAAGTTTCTATTGTGTGGAAATATTGCTGATATCTACTACACTGTGGAGGAGGCCTTCGTGTGAAGAAGGGCTCAACTCTTACAGCATAATAACAGACGCCGGTGAGGTTAGTTAAAATTTCTTCAGAATCAGGCGTTGCTGCAACTGTGACTTTGTACATAGGAAATGGGATGCCTGAGGCTGATGTCATATTTTTGACTTCCAGAACGTGTAAACCCTCTTGTTGAAGGGACTTTTTAACGGCGTCTGAGCCTGTGGTGTGAGGGATGCCTCGAATTACTATAGTGTGTGTTTGGTCAGGGTGTTCAAGTATTTGGTAGCGGACATTATATTCCCTGAAATGTCGCTGTAGGTTTAGCCAATCGTTGTGACAGCTAAGATGAATGGCTGTTCCGGTCGGGACCATCCTAGCGATTAGCGAGTATGGTTGGTATTTTTTGAAAAAGTCATCATTTATTTTTGTGAGGTTTGGTGTATCTTTATCTATAAGGAGAGGTGGGAGTTTATCAGTTCTCCTTGTCATGTAATCTGTATTTTTACTGGTTGTAGTAGTACTCCTTGTACTTCTTGGAGTCTGGGCTTCCTTGGGTCTAGCACCAATACTCCTTGTAGTGGGAGACTTTGTTAGTGGGGCTGGGAGCTCCAAGTTTTGCTCCTGTACGCATTCTGTAGGCCTATTGGGGTGGGCAATAGTTTTATCCGCGATCGCTACAGGTTGTGAACCTGTGGATTCAAGCGGAGCCTCATGTATTTCGCTGGCATTTGAGCTTGCGAGTATATTGTTTGTGTTTATTAAGTTAGTGCTGGCACCGGAGTTTGAACCAGTGTCATTTGTATTTAGGGGAGAAGGAGTATTGTTTTTATTAACTTCCACCTCCTGGTTGGCTCTGGTGAGGAGCTGCCCGTACTATAGGGAGATAGCATGCCTGACGGGCTTGAACACCTATCGTAGACTTCAGGTGAACTGGGTGATGGTATGGGTGTTTTGTTAGTTAGGTTCAACTCCATATAGGCTGTTAGGTCCCTAGCAACTCCTGGAGGATCCTGAACTATTGTGTGTTTACTGTTTATTTCAAATGGTGAGGATTGTCTATTTTTTTTTCCTCGGTGAAGTGTCCTTTTCGGATTTACCGTATTTCGTCATTTCGTTGATTGGAAATACTTTTCTCTTGATCCCCGCTTGGTAACCTGGTCTGTTTTTCCTAAGGTTAGGAATTGGGGTTTCATACATAATTATAGGGTTGTTACTTTGTGAGAAGGCCCTATGATTTGCTGAAAAAAGACATATAATAATGTTCATTTCGCTTATGTTTAGGATAATTGTATCACTAAATAGAGTGTTAGCTATATTAGATTAAAAATAGATTTAGGCTACTTAATATTTAATGATATTCAACTTACTTAAATTAATGCTTATTGAGTAATATTAAAATTAGGTTTTAGTATTATTGTATTTATTTATGTATTTTGTATTTGTTTACTTATTATTTATTATTATTATTGCTTAAGGTAGAATGTTAAGGATTAATTAATAGATTCAGTTTAGTAGGTAGGTTAATTTGAAGTATTGTTTAAGTATTAGTATCTTAAATTTAATTATGAATAATAGTTGGTTAAGTATTTTAATCCTATGTAGGGTTATGTCTTAGCTGGTTATATTTAAAAATGATTGTACACTACAATTTAATTATTAATTTATGTCGAAGTAGTTAATATTATTATTATTTATTAGTAATTTTATATTTGGTTGTTGTATTTATTTATTTTTAGCGCAAGACAATTTTGATATGGAATTCATGATGAAAAGGTTGAAAAACGCATATGAATCATGGGGTCTCACAGTAAATTTACAAAAAACAGAATATCTGGCAATAAATAGCAATGAAAGAGAAAATTTAGTATTGGAAGATGGAATCCAAATAAAGCAAGTGAAACAAACTAAATATTTGGGAATGATTATGGATAACATCGAAGGTATAGGCAAAGAGATCATAAAACATAGAATTGAATTGAGTAGCAAAATAATATCATCATTAAATTCCATATGGTGGGATAAGCATATTTGGAAAGACACAAAAAAATATATTGGTAAAACATTGGTGGAATCTGTTGCAATGTACAGAAGTGAGGTATGGACAATCAATAAGTACTACAAGAATAGACTAATAGCTCTAGAAATGGATTATTTACGAAGAAGTGCCAGAAAGTCTAAATTAGAACGGGTCACAAATAAGGAAATTAGAAACATAATGGAAGCAGAAGAAAGCATAATTGAAAGAATTGAGGAAAAGGAATTAAAGGGTTAGGACATGTTTTAAGAATGGAAGATGAGCGATGGCCGAAGCAACTATATGAATGGCATCCTAACAGAAAGAAGAAAGAGGAAGACCAAGGTTAACATGGAAGGAAAACATGAAGACAGTAATGCAAGCTAGAGGGCTAAGCATCGAAGATGCCCAAGACCGTAGGCTTTGGAGGTTTGGCACGGGAAGACGGCAGCAGCTGTAAAACCCGAAGATAGATAGATAGATTTATTTATTTAAGTTTTTTTTATTATTAGTAGTATTTGTCTAAAGTTTCTATGGTTATGTAGTTCTTAGTTAATTATTTTATTCTTTAATATTAATCTGTAATTGCTATAAGCAAGTGGTGTTGATTATTTACTATTGTATTTATATTGTGGAAGGGTGACTTTAAATAGAGTTCAGCGTAGGTAAGTTATACTATAGTTGTGGTATAGTGACTTATAGTAGAGTCGAGCCCTGGTGAATGTTTAATTTATTTAATAGTAGATTGTAATTATTATATATTTTATTTCTATTATTAATTTTGTGAATTTGGTTAATTGTTATGTATTAGGTTAATATTATTATTATTTATTAGTAATTCTATATTTGGTTGTTGTATTTATTTATTTAAGTTTTTTTTGTTATTAGTAGTATTGGTCTAAAGTTTCTATGGTTATGTAGTTTTTAGTTAATTATTTTATTCTTTAATATTAATCTGTAATTGCTATAAGCAAGTGGTGTTGATTATTTACTATTGTATTTATATTGTGGAAGGGTGACTTTAAATAGAGTTGAGCGTAGGAAAGTTATACTATAGTTGTGGTATAGTGACTTATAGTAGAGTCGAGCCCTGGTGAATGTTTAATTTGTTTAATAGTAGATTGTAATTATTTTATATTTTATTTCTATTATTAATTTTGTGAATTCGGTTAATTGTTATGTATTAGGTTTTATTATTAAGATTTAGTTTTAGTTATATTATGTGTATTATGAGCAAGATTTTGTGTAATTTGTATTTATTAATTATTTTGGTTTATTGTTATTCGTAGTATTTATCTAAAGATTCTATAATTATGTAATGTTAGTTATTTATTTTAGTGTTTAATATTTATATATAAGTTTTATAAGCAAGTAATGTTAATTATTTACTATTACATTTATTTTGTGAAAGAGTTGAGCTTTGGTGACTTTAAATAGAGTCGAGCCTTGGTGGATGTTTAATTTATTTATTAGTTTTTATTATTGATTTCGTACATCTCAATGATGGATAAATCATATTTGAAGAGAAAAATTATACGCTCAGACCGGGACTTGAACCCGGGACCCTTGGTTCTCTAGACCAAATGCTCTACCAACTGAGCTACCTGAGCAAGTACCGATCTAAACGCAAATCTTTCTCTATATACATTGTAATTCCCATCCACCAAATGCTGTGAAGCCATGCTTCTATCTTGCAAATGATTATGATTTATCCATCATTGAGATGTACGAAATCAATAATAAAAACTTGGAAAAAGCCGTACTGGCTGTAATGTATAATTCCCAAATATGTCTTCTTAATAAAGGAGCCGCCATTTGCAAGATAGAAGCATGGCTTCACAGCATTTGGTGGATGGGAATTACAATGTATATAGAGAAAGATTTGCGTTTAGATCGGTACTTGCTCAGGTAGCTCAGTTGGTAGAGCATTTGGTCTAGAGAACCAAGGGTCCCGGGTTCAAGTCCCGGTCTGAGCGTATAATTTTTCTCTTCAAATATTATTTATTAGTTGTTTATAATTTGTATATATTTTGTTTTTATTATTAGGTTTGTGAATTTAGGTAATTGTTGTTACATATATTAGGGTTTTATTATTAAGATTTAATTATGTTAAATGTTTTATTAGCGAGATTTTGTGTAATTTGTATTTATTTAAGGATTCTATAATTATTTGTTGTTAGTTAATTATTTCAGTACTATTGATCTATAAGTTCTTTGAGCTAGTAGTGTTGATTATTTATTATTGTGTTTATATTGTATTAGGGGGACTTTAAATGGAGTTGTGCCTAGGTAAGTTATTCTGCAGTTTGTGGCTAGCGATTTTAAGTAGAGTCGAGCCTTTATGATTATTTTATTTATTTTCTAGTTAATTGGAATTACTATATATATTTTTTTCTATTATTAATTTTGTAATTTTAATTAGTTATTGTAGTTTTATTGCTAAGGTTTAGTTATATTATGTGTATTATTAGCAAGAGTATAGTTCAAGTGGAGCAGTCTAACCTATAGTTATAAAGATACATAATATTATATACATTTGCTTAATTCTGGTATTTGTCTTTAGTAAAAGTAATTTTATTTACAATTAGAGTTTATTATACCTAATATCTTTGTTTTGTGTGAATAACACTGTACTTATCTTATTAGCTGCACGTGGTCTCTTTGTATGTCTTCTTCCAGTTTCCTTTGTTTATTGATGCTATTGTGTATTCACTACGCACTTTAAATTAATTAAACGATTGTTGAGTTATTTTTCAAAGCACTTTAATGTATCGATTTATTAGTTTGATTGCTAATTTATTAATGTTTTACTGCGATGTGTCCTGATATTGATTACTACTATATGCGGTGCCACGTGCTTACACGTGATGAGTTCAGCATTTTTTTTGTCACAATAATTAAAAATAATATAAACGTAAACTAGAATATTGTTTTTTATAGTTGAATGCAGGCTTTCACGGCCGGTAATCATAATGTTGAGTGATTCCGGGTTATGTGGCCGTGGTCCATAGTTGGTGTTGATACCAGACGTTTCGCCCTCAACTGCGGAGGGCATCTTCAGTGGCGAGTGCTTCTAATCTCAGTAGATCTTCCGACCAGGAAACACGCCTAGAAGCACTCGCCACTGAAGATGCCCTCCGCAGTTGAGGGCGAAACGTCTGGTATCAACACCAACTATGGACCACGGCCACATAACCCGGAATCACTCAACATTGTTTTTTATACTTTAATTAGATGTTTTAGTTATTTAGTTATTTATTTTGGGATGTTTTTAGCCCGCAAGGCGCCACGTGCTCACGCGTAGTGAGTTCATTTTATTTATTAATAATATTAGTATATATATGTTTTTTAGAGTACTTACATGTTTGGTGAAGAATTATTTAAGTATTATTTTAGTAATTATGTATTAGTTTTACACTTTCACTGCACTTACGTACACTATTTTTAGGTTAGTGGGTCACATGTTTAATGCTATTTTTCACATCACTTTTAATTTATCTTACCTTATTTATTTTAGGAAGTTTTATATGTTATAATTATCCGCAGTACTTAAGCTATGATTTACACTATTCTACATTATTATATATTAATTTTACACCACTATTTAATTAATATAAGAAGGAGCACACGTTACGCACACACGTTAGCACTCACGGCCACCTAGACTCTTGGCTGGTCGTTGGGAACTCCCTCCCTATTTATAGGCACGCCCCTGGTGGAGAGGCGGTTTTCTGCGCGGTCCGTGTTGCGTGCTGTTTTGTCCAGGCTACTGTTGAGGAGTTCACAGAGAGCACGCAGTATCTCCTGAAGATGTCTACCGCAGCAGTAGACGAAACGTCGAGTAGAAGAACGACTGGACCACGGCCTATATGCCCGGAAGACGAACCTAATAGGGATCAAGACGCCGGCCGTGAAAGCCTACAGTTATACAAACAAATGTGTTCATACTGTGCAGAAGAACATAACTGGAAAGACTGTAAAATAAACACAACACATGTTGTGCCAACTGTGTAAAAGCTAACAATTTTATCACCAACATCAATAGGAAGCTAGATACAAGACACACTGCCTTAAGCAAGGTTGCCCTAAATTGAAAAAAATAGAGTCCATAATAATAAGCAAGACCGAATACTGAAGATGGACAGACTCTCTTGCGCTCAATTAAATACTGATCATTGAAAAGCAGCTATGGCACAACTGTCACTAAGCTTAAACAACAATAAAGTGGACATACTGTTTAACCAAGAACCGTATTGCTACAAGGGAAAACCATGCCTCATTCCTTCCAACTATAAAGCATTCTATACAAAAGCAAACACAGGTCTTGACCCCAGAGCTTGCCTACTCATTAAGAATGACATAGTGCATAACTTTATCATGTTGCATAATCACTCCACATCTGATAACATAATCATAGCCATAACGTCTACTAATCCTCCTCTCTACCTTGCCAGTTCTTACCTCCCTCCCTATGACACCCTTGAACAGGACCTTGGTATTATCGAGGCCTTCCTAATGTCCACAGTACCTACTAACTTTGTCTGAGGGCTGGATGCAAACAGCAAGCACAGCATGTGGCATAGCCCAATCAACGATTCCAGAGGTAGGAAGATGACTGAATTTTAACAGCACAGGGTTTGATCACCGTTAATGAAAATGACGGCCCCACTTTCTGTAGCGCCCAAGGTAACAGCTGGATCGATATCACTGCCACAACAACGAACACGGCACACAACATCCAAAACTGGCATATCAGCAAAGAAGAGACGCTATCAGATCACAACCTCATAATCTATGATATAATAATGCAGCGCTGCCCTGCAAATATAACCCGACAAGTAAGCCACTCCACCAGGAAATTCGCAACCCAAGTTGTAAAATGGAACCTGTTTCAACAAAAACTACGGCACATAGAAAACAAATGGACGAAGCTGATAGACAAACAAAATACCAAGGAACAACTAGAGAACTCCATTAGCACAATATGGCGCGACTTGGAAGAAATAAACAGTTGCTGCTTCCCTCCTTTCCTACCCACAAAAAATTGTGTGCCTTGGTGGTCGACCGAAATAAACATACTCAGAAAAACACACAAATGCAGCAAAACGCAGGTTTAAAACGATGCAAAAATCCATCGATAAAAGAAATCTACAAAAAAAACTCAATGTTCTCACAAGAAACTACAAAACAGAACTCCTTAAGGCGAAGCAGGAATCTTGGAAAAAATTCTGTACAGAGAGCTCTAAAGAATCGCCCTGGAAAATCTACAAGGCCTGCAAACGGGATTTTGAAAAAAAAACACGCATATTCAACATTAACCCTGCAAGACGGAGTCTCCACTCTGAACGCAGAGGACACTGCTACTGCCCTCCTCGATAAATTTTTCCCAGATGACCCTCCAGCTCTCGACAGCGATGAACAGAAAATCATCAGAACACAAATAATAGCAAGAGTCGCGCCAGACACCCAGCCAGAACCTGCCTTCACCTACCATGAAGTAGAAGAAATAATAACACGCCTGAACAACCATAAATTCCCAGGACCCGACGGCATCGAAGGCACTATCGTCAAAAGAATACATGCGTATTTACCAACCTTCTGGATAACATTATTTAATAAATGTCTGAGACTAGGTTGCTTCCCGTCGACCTGGAAGAACGCTGCTATAATAGCAATTCCCAAAGCTGACAAGATTAAACATCACCTCATAACTGGATATCGGGGTATCAGCCTGTTATCGATTCCTGGAAAATTTCTGGAAAAACTAATAATGGAAAGACTCAACTTCCACTTGGAATCCTCCGGGCGGATACCAAAACAACAATACGGATTTACAGCAGGAAAATCATCCACAGATGCTATAAAAGCGGTTACGAATTATGTTCATCACAACAGACAGCAAGGACTAAAATGCTGTATCCTCACTCTAGATATCGCTGGAGCATTTGATAATGCCTGGCACCCGGGACTCCTTGAACGGCTCTGGAACTTAGATTGCCCTCCGAATATCTTCTGTATCATCCAAGATTTCCTTCGAAATCGCACCGCCTCCTATAAACTAGGCAACGTGATCATCTCCAAACAAGTTACCAAAGGATGCCCACAAGGATCGGTTGCTGGTCCCACCCTCTGGAACATCATCATCAGTGGTTTAATTGAACAACTTTCTAACATAAAAGACCTAGATATTGTAATATATGCTGGCGACATAATGATCATGCTGAAAGGACTCTCACATTCGCACATCCTCGACACTCTTCAAACTGCACTCCAAAACATAGAGGACTGGTGTAAAACACAAAAATTAGATATAGCACAGGATAAAATAGCACTTATGCCAATGTACATCCGGAAAAGAACAGAATACAGTACTCATCCGACAGTCATAAAATGGGGTATAAATGTTGTCTCAAGAATGAAATACTTGGGAGTTAAGCTTGACTGCAAGATGGATTGGTTTCCCCACACTCAAACACTCAGTTCCTAGAAAACAAATTACTGAAGCTTCGAAATAACCTGATTCGATGTTCCAAATCATCTTGGGGAATCTCTTACCACCATCGTCTCACGATTTATAAGCATGTCATTCTCCCAGTCATCAGTTATGCGGCGGAGTCCTGGAGCCAATCATTATACAGAAGAGCTAATATCAAATTAACGCAGATCCAAATATCTTTCCTAATTTTCACGACCAAAGCATACAAAACAGTCTCCAACGTAGCTCTGCAAGCAATAGCAGGGACAATGCCAATAGAGCTAGCCCTACATCTGAGCAAAGACATAAAAGCCGCTAGTAGAGGCTTGCCCACTAATGCAGTCCTGCCCAAACTTAAGAAGACTGAAGTATTAACTAGATATGGAGGAATCCATCCGAAAGACAACATCCTAACAATAGATTACAGAGGTACAGTTATCCCAGCCAACATACAGATCTTCACAGATGGATCAAAAACGGAAAACCACGTCGGAGCTGGATTAGTCGTAGAAGAAAATTCAAAAGAAATTTACACCGAGTCACGTAGACTGGACAACGAATGCTCTATATTTCAAGCAGAACTTATAGGCAGTGGACTGGATCCAACAACAAAGTAATGTAAAAACTTCCTATGCAATACACGTGGACTCGCAAGCAGCACTTCTGGCCATCTCTAACAAAAGAACTACACAACCAATAGCAGTCAACACCAGAAAGAAAATTATCACTCTGAAGAAGACAACTCAAGTCTCACTAAACTGGGTCAGAGGACATACAGGAATCATAGGTAACGAACGAGCCGATTATCTAGCAAAAATAGCTGCCAGCTATAAAAATACTGTAACCTATAACTCCATCCCTGTTTCTCGAGCCAAGCAACTTCTGCTAAACTATTACATCAACATATGGAATGCAACATATACCAACTCCGAGGTATCATTTCACACCAAACAGTTAATTCCCTCTATTCACCACCGGCTCTCTATATCCCTATGGCCAAACTTCATCCTTACACAATTCCTAACCAACCACGGACGCTTCCGTACATATCTTCACAGGATCAAAAAGTCACCATCTCCCCTATGCAACTGCCCCGAAAGTCCACCACAGACAGCAATACATCTTCTGATAGAATGTTCACTGTACTCAAGAGACCGGCCTCCTGTTCTAACAACCCAAACTCTACCTCAGATACTACAGCTCCACATCAACACCGTCACAGTGACGAACTTCATCAGCAACATCTTCCGCTCACTTCAAGAATAAACTCATGAACAATCAAACTGCAGCAAGACAAAATGTAAATGTATGTAAATAACTGTAAATATCCCGTGATATGCCCATGGTAAAACACGGGTTGAAATTAAAATGTAATAAAATAAAAAAAAAACAGAGCATTGTTAGGTGTAACACATCAATAACCCATGCAGTTTCTACAACATGAACATTTGTAGCTCATTTTCACAGGAAACTGATAAATCTATGACAACACAATATTCATAACCTGAAATAACTTGTTTGGCTGTATCTCTCACAATGTATTGTAACACATTGTGTTTTAAACTGAAAATCCTGATTGCCGTCCTCCCTTCCACCACCAATGCACCTCAGAGCATAAAGAAACGCGACATTTGCGTCATATTTTCTCTTTACGTACTTATGTTTATTGAATTTTGTGTTTGTGTTGTACTTTCTGCATGCAATTCGCATACTACACACGATTATTTCTCTTTTTCCATCATCTACAATAATTGTGAGATGTTTCTCTTCAAACAATCAGCACTGATATGTAGAATGTATATTCCCTCAGACAGTAATGTCAGGCATATTATTGTAAATCCACTGCTACTTCATTTGGTTTCTCAGTAAAAGAATTGAACTAAGTGGGGAGAATTGAATGAATAAGGATATTCTAATTCATCAACTACTTCATCATCATCAACAATCACGGATTATATATATATACACACAGTAAGACATGTTCAAAGCGGAATCGCAGGAGACCATTTTTATTTTCAACATTAGGCAACATTCCGCATTATAAAAAATAAAAACCAATCTTAGATTATAGAGCACCGCATATGTCATTTTATGCACCTTGGATTAATTATAGTTCCGCTGCCGTTGGAAAGTGAAGTATAGTATGTATCAGCGGTTTCGACGGTAACGCGCGAAAAAACAACCCCGTTTTGTACAGCATTAAAAATATCTCTTAGAAGCGTATCCTGAGATTAAAGTATCCAGTTTCGGTTTCCACCCACTAACTATACTTTTGTCCACATCCTTTGATTCCTCGCAAACTTTCATTCCACACAATATTGTGACATCTATTAAAACTGTCCACAACTAACCCAAAGATGCCTTGAAATCGCTATTCTCTAGGGATATAGCAACAGCTAAGAGCTTGTGTTTTAAGATTCGGTCCGGAAATTTGGTGACTTTTTGATCGTGAACTTGTAAAACACTCCCACACCTCGTTGATGTCTTCATCTTATTAATTTATTTATTATTGTTAATTTTTTTCTGTTTCCTCTTCATTTGATCATTTCCGTGTGTCCATTCATTCGCTACTATTTCATTGTGTTTTAAATTCTCATAAAATTGGGGTTTTGACTTTTAAATTTAGTCATTACTTCGTGTATTGAGAGTGTTATTCTTTATTTTTCACTTTTTCGTTTAATCACAATGATACATACGATTTAGTGGTCTTTATTCTGTAAATTCAGAACGCCATCTGTAAAAGATCGTATACAAATCGGACTCAGATCTAAAACTAATTTAAGATTTTACAGTACACTGGTTATTTGTAAGACAGATGTCACAGGCCAAATATTTGTTAAACGAACCTGTATTTCGCAAAATTGGTGTGTAGTGAGGCGAAAGAAAATTCCAGATACAGGTATAAACTCTACTTCTACAGGCGGCAAGAACCATCACTTACTGTTAATTCGCCTAACGGGAATTCAATGAAGTGGAAACTAATTTATTTCTATTTCACTATCGTTCGGTCTTATAATTTTTTTTTCAAGAATTGTCTAGAAATATCCTTCCGTTTTAGCGTTGGACAGATTCCATTGTATGCAAAATAAATACACATAAAATTACTATTGTTTGGCGGGACCAATAAATGTGTTCACATTGGACAGATTTCCGTATTATTCACGTTCTGGATTAAACAAGTTTTACTGTATTTAGTAAATAGCGAAAAATATACTGGGGAATGTAAAGGCTGACCACATATGTCATGTATCGTATTGACAAGCATTTAAACTAAATGCAAAATGTTCAGAAGATTCCCGGGATGAACATAGGCTATAAGACATTTGCGATACTTATCCCCTACACCCTTAAAAAATCGCCCTTTGTAATGTAAAATGTGAAAAAAGTAGCTCTTTGGACGTTCAAATGGTATACGCTGCCTAAACCATAACAAATACACAAAATTAATGTAAATAGAATTACATATCTTGAAACGTTGTACAAAAAAGTCCGCGACAGCATATGTTTATCTTTTACGGATAACTCACAATAACGAATTTTGTCTTTTAGAGAGTATATATATATATAGTAGATATATCAGTAAATTCCCGGGCAACACCGCGTAATCAGCACGAGGAATCTGAAAATAATTGCGATATACATATATAATTATCGCATGGAAGGAGAAATGTTGGTCGCTCAACAGAAGATGGTCTCAACAATTTTAACAATTCTAGCTTTCATGAAACCGGAACGAGCCAACAGGCTTAATCCGTAGATGATGAGTGATGATGATATATAATTATTTTTCATTTTACTTATTCAACTAATCGTAAGAATTACACTAATTTTCGTTTTTCAGCTCATTTATGTCTTATGTTTTCTATCGCTATTTGAATCCGTAGTGAGCTTGGATCTGCGACTGATATTTATGTTGTCTGTAAATCATGCTGTACAATAATATCCTGTTCTGCATATGCTCTCAGTAGTTGATTAAAAATATCTTCCATCTCCTGGAATCTGAAAGCATATCCCGACTTTCATTCACAATTATATTTGTTCCAGCCCAGACCCTTACCTTTCTAACTTGTTTCCCTAATATAATTCCCAGGGATTCTTATTTCTTTTATACATTTAGAGAACATTCATGTTCTCTTTAAAAAAATCTCTCTTTTTTACAGGATCACTTGATTTTTTTAAAAAATTAATAGCCAACAGGTAACTTGGATTATGTGTTATTTCTCCGGTAACTCACGAAATACGTTTATGCTCTTTCATGCTCATTACTTTTCTTTTATAGATTTCGTGATGTTCTGTAAAATTTATGGTTACGGCTCATGAAGCGGACATTCCATTTCAGAGATAAATTTTGTTTTAAGATGAAGGTTGAACATATCAGAAATAAAATAACCGTCTGTTCAGAAACAAATCGAGAGAAATAAAAAAAAATTATTTCATTTTCCATTATCTTACTAGACGTAACATCGACACAACGGTGAGCGTTAAGCAGTGGACTGGCTTAATTTAAGAGAGATTATCGAATAGCTCTCTGTAATTATGTAAAAGATTAATTTTAGAACTAAGTTTGTCGTAAATTCATGAATTACCTTTCATGGATATAGTACATCATGTTATATCAACATGATTTTAAACGATGTTAAATCTGGTAATTCAAAACTGTATTTATTATTTACGTGATTAGATTCCATTTGCTCATATGAAGAACTCAGCTGCATAAACTAATATATGAAGAATGTTTCAATTTAAACTGAAAAATATTAGTATTTTATGAATAACTCGTTTTAAAATATTTATAAATTACGCATTCAGTGGCGTTGCTTCGTAACGTTATAACAATAAGTCATTATTGTCGTTATCGCTACGCTACACGACGAATTTTATACAAACGTTTTATGCAATGTACATGTTTAAACAAGCACATCAAGCGAAAAGTTTCTTTATCGATTCAAATCACAAATTGCACCAGTTTACTCGTTTAATTAATCACCAGCAGCATTTCATCTCCGAAAACGTGAAAAAATTTATATTTTTAGGTACATTGACATTCGTCATGTAATGTATATTAAATTAAACAACAATGTCCACACAATTATTTTTCTTGCGTTTATTTTTCTTCTTTCTTCAGGTTCACTCCAGTGGATTTGGATGCACATTTGGTTCGATAATTCACGAGTTCCACCCCCGACTGTGGATATTTTAGAACGTAAATATTTTTGACGTATTTTCCGAACGTAACTAAAGATTTGTTTTTTGTAAGCCCATGTTTTCGCTTTACAGAGATATAGGCGCTCTCCCCCTACAGGGAAGAATTTGAATCATACTAATTTAATTACACTTGTTTTCGTACAGATGACATATGAGTGGTCCGTGGTCAGCGTTCCGCCTCATACTGACATCTAGGAAACTAGTACTAGGACGGAAAATTCGGTAAATTTTGTTTAGAGGACTTAAGGATTTTTTACGAGCCTGAAAATCTTCAGACTCGTGACCCAGGGCTTAAAGTCCCTCCAGGAGGACTTGCTCCTTGGATTTTTCCATCCTAAAAAATCCATCGACGCCGGCCGGGTTTGAACCCGCGACCCTCGGGACCAGAGGCAAGGAGCATAACCACTAGTCCACCGCTGCCGATACGTAACTAAACATCCTGATTAACAACTCTTCTGGATAGTTTTTTGTTTGCTTCTCGTGCAAGGTTTTTCTAGTAATTTAACCCTCCCAAGAGCTACGTTACTTTATGTTTAGAATTTGAATTCTTCGAATTCACGAACATCCCCACCACATCAAGATAATTCAATCTCTAGGGAGCCCAAAATATTCTTAGGATTGTTATTAAGTAATGGTATTTTTCTTTCTCTCTCTCTCTCTCTCTCTCTCTCTCTCTCTCTCTCTCTCTCTCTTTCTCTCTCTCTGTATGTGCTTGTTTTTTTGAGTTGCTTTTGGTGTAATGTATTATGGATCATCAATCTTGTATATAGGGCGCAACAAGGCCAGGCATGTTAGGGAACTTTGATCCGGCCAAAACATTTTCAAAGGCTTCTCTATCGGGGTCCGAACCATAGATTCTGAAGCCTCCTACGGGGTGAATGAAATGATAATTTAGATTTTTTTCTTTGATAATGTAGTCTATTATTTTAAAATAATTATTTGTTGTAAGCCGATGGATAAAATTCAATTTATCTTGAAACAGAGTAGATATAAATCAACTCTACCGACGTGAAGAGTAAATAAACACAGTGGCTTGGAAATAAGAGTAAGTTTAACGTCCTACTGTGTCTTCAGTTACACCAGACTTCAACTCTACCGAAGCTAAACGTGAACTGTGTTAAACCTACTAAATATTTTTGGTATAGTTGAAAATGTGCGTTCATAAATAGAAGAAAAATAAGTACAAATTACGTACGATTAGATGTTTACGACAAGTAGATAACCAAATATATGCACATGTTTAAACATTTTCTCTTTCTCCTTGGGTAAATGAAGTAATAATACTTTTAGTGCATAAATAAAATAAAAACACACCTCACATGTTTACATATAACAAGGCGCAATGTTCTATTTAAAGTTCCTGTCATGCGACCAGGACATACACGTGGAATACCTATTGGACAGGAATAAAATGAATATTCTACACAAATGGATAATCGGGAGTTTAACAAAAAAACTAACAATGGAATAAGTAAATGTATGCGGAAATGTTCATATAATTAATAACGTAGAAAATGAAAAATGTAGACATCATGCCTGGCACACATCTATGGTATATCCTCATGTTCGAATCCCTATGGGAAAGATTATTAGTAAAGAAGTTTTGGCCACTGTGAGGCGCTGGCAAACCAGAATATTGAGGAGTTTGGGTAGCTACAATAAGATACTTGTTACACCTCAGATCTACATCTTCAACATAGCAGCCGCCTGTAAGACCTATGGCTTTTAGGACTACCGCTCCATGGAATTTAGTTTATTCTAATTAAATAATTTAAAATAACGGAGCTTAATTTTATAAATGAATAACAAATGTTGTCTGAAATTACGTAATATATATAGTTTTATTGCTGTTTACTTCCAGTCGCAATTTCTTAGTGTTACTCAATAGAGTATACGTGCTGACCCTTAGTATCTACTCGCTATCGCCTAATAACACTATATCAGCTTAAACTAACGGTTCATTAACACCACTGTACGTTCCTCTCCCCTACACATACAGAATACACGTCATGTCTTATCAAGCATTTCAAGGGTCTAAAATATTCTCCCGAATGGCGGTGGACACGGAGAAAATTAAATTTCTTTAATCAACTACACTAATGTTTACACACAATTTCCACATTTTTTATGTGTTTCACAATACTGCACTACTTACACACACAATTTTTTGCTAAAAGGGTCTCTCAATCACAGGCTATTTTTTAACCAGTTGTTCACACTCGCTGTTGTCTTCACTCAACACTTGTACTTGTTTCCGCACGACTGTCTACTCAGACCACCAACATCCTCATATATTCAAGGGAAGTAATAAAGTGGAAACGTGTCTGGATGTCTCATGAATAGAAAATCCGAGAGGTAGATTCTTATAGAAATAACATATCTGGAAAATTATTCCTGTAGAAATCATGTCTGAAGTTGTACACGACACAACTGAAGAAGCTAATGCCTTTATAAGAAGTCTTCCGCTAGCTGCGAAATTCAAAGGAGGTAATTTGAGCAACGGTTGAACAATGCTTCACAGATTGATACTTAGACATTTATGTAATATTTGCCTGATTCAGGCAGCTTCTTCATTCGTTTACACACTTACAGGAGCTTTATAAATTGCTCTTTATACAATAGTCACATGCTGTTAGATAATATACACATTCCAACGTGTTAAAAATTGAGATTGTATCTAGATTCTAATAGTAAGTAGAACACCCAAATAAATCAAACACCTTATTATGCCTTCTCTACTGTGTCTCATTCTACAACTCTTATCAGTATTTTGGTGATGTCACATTTTGACTGCTGCGACGTTCTGTTAACTGACATAAGTGGTACCGGTACATTGTCGGACGAACTGCAGTGTGCTCATAAAATGCGCATCACATTCCTATAAAATGTCCGAAAACATTTCTCAATTTTTGTAATGATTGTCATGACTCGACCTCAAAGATAGAAGAACATTACACTGTCTAGTTTTCTTATTTAAGTTTCTTCACACTCTATTTAGACTATCATTTTCCTGTATCTTTCCTCCATCCATAATATAACTACATGATCACACCTTGAACTCTTGCTTAATATACCGCAATACATGACATCCCATCACTCCACATCTCCACTTCTCCCAACTGGAATTCCCTACCAAATTAAACCAGGGGCTATCAGCCTTTAGAATTATTTAAAAGATTTTAAATTTATCCGATTGAGGGTCTTTCCACTTTTCAGCGGTTGCCCTTTTACCAGCCGGCTGCTGGCCTCACATCCACATGTGTCAATCACAGAGGTAGATGATCAACAGCCAGTGTAGGGGTGACATGTGGTTAGCATGTCGAGTCCCCCAGCCGTTATAGCTGGTTCCTCAACCTGGAGCCGCTACTTATTGTAGCTACCCAATTGCCTCACGATGCTGGGTGGGCACCGGTCCCATACTGGCCGAAATACCATGAGAAAATTTCTTCCCCCATGGAGACTCGAACCAGCGCAAGTCCCGTAGCTCTGCGCCAAGGCTTCCTACCTTAACCGCTCGGCTACGGCGCGGGACATTTTAAATTTATGTTTGCTTAAAACTTTGTTTGGAACATTATCTTCGAGTTTAATTTGCATGTATTATAAATAGCATTTCTCAATTATTTAATTATATTATTATTATTATTATTACTATTGATATTTGATTTATTACTAATATTTATGTGGATGAAACAGTTTTGAATTTAATCTGCAATATAATAACATTATAATAATTTCTTTTAAAATAATATTTATTTTAATTTTTCAAATCTACATCCGTAGCGTCGCTTCGAAACGTTAGAATTTTACATCATCCTTTTATCGCTATTCTGCCAAACGCATTTTATACAAATATGTTAAATGTATATTTTTCTTTAATAAACGCATTAGGCCTAATTGTACGTAGACAAAAATCCTCGCATCGATTAAATAACAAATATAATGTATCAATACTAGTAAAATTCATATCAAATTCCGTTGAGGTGAAGTCATATGATAAAAGTTAAAAATTAAATTGTACCTGTTGGTAGGTGCCGTCGTCCTCAACTTTGTTAAAATATTGTATACAAAATTAACTGGAGCGCTTTCGGAAGTTATCTTCCATCTTCTGCACGTTGAACTTGCGCTACCCGTTGTAGTTGTGTACGGTAATGTATACTTCAACTATTTGTAGCAGCAACTGACTTGTTTTTGACGATCTCGTATAATGGGTTGACAGGGGTGCGTTCTCATTAAGAAGTGAGGTGTTGTTTTTTCTTTATAATTTCGAGGTCTCAAATATATTATCCTAGCTGGAATGTTTTCTCGGTGGATTATCGTGAGAGTATTTTCAATTGTGTTCGTTCGATGAGTAGCGGAAACTCAACCTGCAGAAGATGAAAGATAATTTCCGAAAGCCCTCCAGTTAATTTCATATACAATATTTTAACAAAGTTGAGGACGACGGCACCTACCAATGTTTAATGTTTAACTTTCATCAAATGTAATGTAGTTTAAGCGGTTGAAATCCTGTTCCAATATTCAAAACCATAAGCATCGCTTCTTGTTAAAAAATACATTAAATTACTATTTTTAGACAATTTAGAATTTGACATGTAATAGTCTATCCATTCAATTAGAGCGAACGTTTCATATCTTATTCTTTTTCTTCCTCTTTGTTTCTGTAGTCGACTATAGTTGGGTCCTAATTTCACGATTTCAAAAACTGATCGGGAAAAAAGTCCTGAATATCGGCTTCTTCGGATAAAAACTAAAGACTTTAGCCGCTCGTCTATTTTTACGACACGTAAAAGTAACTCTACAAATATATCCGAGCAAACTTTAGCCTTTCTCGCCTGAATTTAGACTGTAATAATCTTAGCTGTGAAAACGCATCATTAAAAAAATAATATAACTCGATTGAACACTTCGGTCTTGTGAATTATGTTCTTTCCGAACATACATATTTGAAGAATTCAAATTCATAACATTCAGCTACCAACTTGTAGCAGGAAGATCGCTCCTGTACCAGGGTTATGTTAATACTACACGTTACACCATCTCCAAATTTTCCTTTCAGATATCGATGCATTGTTTTCTGTCCCAAGGTATTTACGTGTAAGGGGACTTGCTATTTCTCGTTTAGGCGCTTCTGTGCCGGAAGTAGCATTTGTCCTCAATTTGGTGGATCCTAGTTCACGAATTTATGACTCCATAAAGAAATTGATCCAGGATTGGTTTCATTTAGGGTTTCTCCCATTTTTTCCGATGTTATTCATTACTTTCGCCACTACTCAGTGTTCATGCCATATTTTTTTTTTTTTAATTTGATTTCATATTACCTCTTCTTTTGTAGTTGCCTGGACTCCTGGGATCAGTATAAATGACATACATTCAAGAATTCGGGTCTTCAACTTGTCTGATCTCTCACCTAAAGTACAGGTTATTTTTGTGCTTTAATATTTTGGGTCATAAAACAATGTCTTGCAAATATATCTTATAATTATTTATTAAACAATTGTTCTCTCTAATTTATATATCGACGACTCATGTATTTCTTATGTTGTGTTGTTCTCTGCTGTCCTTGATGATGGCCCTGAAAATTTGTAGCTACGGATCCAGCGAGACCAGTCACTGTGTAGCTATTTACGGTTCCTGTTGTCTACCCAAGACATAATTATGAAGTCCTGTTCTGGTATACAAACAAAAACAAAATTCAAGAACGAAATAAATGAAGATAGATGTGTGTTTAAATAATAAAAACTTCACCCGCGATGTGAAGAATGTATTATAGAAAACATGCCGACGTAATAGTGGGAAGCTCGTAGAAACGTTTTTAAGGCAATGTGCTACATACCAGAAGGTTGCGGTTTTCGATACCAGATGAGATCAATACTTTTACAACTTTGATTTACAGGGTAAACGGTAATTTACACCGACAAATTTCAGGAACTGATACGTGACTGGAAATTAAGTAAAACAGGTCCTATAGACATATGTCCGGAAATGAACGATGTGCGTGTAACGACAATAAATCATCCCGGAACACAGTGCATAGCATAATCGTATCCACGTCACAACACACGTTCAATGTGGCCTCCATGGGACGCGTTCACACGTCGTATCATGGATTGCCTCACTCTTTCGCATATTCTGACCTCTCTCTGAATAGCGTCGTGTGGAAGGGTAAGCACATCAGGATACACAGTACTTCTCAGATACCTCCAGAGGTAAATATCCAGTGGGATATTATCCGGTGATCTAGTAGGCCATGTAATAGGGCCTCCTCGTCTTTATCCAACGTCTGCGGAAGATTTTGTTGAGGCGTCGGCGAACGGTAATGCGGAAGTGGTATGGCGCTCTATCATGCACCTGTTTTATTACCAAATGCACGTTCTCAAGTAAACAGGAAGAATATTCTCCAAGAAGTCCACGTACGTTTGTACGTTCCAAGTATGTGGTCGCCAAGAATAATGCCATTCGTCAGAGCCATCTACCGTGGCAACGGTGCATTTATGGGCACTTATTCATAGGACATTTTTCCCCTCCATCTCCAGCTAGGAATCAGTCCCTGCAGTTTATCGGTGTAATTAATTTTCACCCTATATTTTTACTGAGTTCCATTGGCCTGCGAATCCTCTCGGCACGTAGGCGAAACGGATTCCAGATACGTGTTAATTGTATTAAAAGGACTTAAGCAAGGGTTGACAACCATCTGATGTCCCGTACAGATTTTCTAGAAACGTGCGAGTCTTTACCTCGACTTTACTGAGACCCTCAAGTCCGGTAGTGGATCACTTTATACCTTTTAAATCATCCGTGACGTAACTTAGAGTTATGTGGGCTATCCCTCAGATACCTCGATAAATACGTTACTTACTTACTCACTGGCACTATCGAACCCGTAGGTTCATGGCCGCAAGGACATAAGCTCTCCATACATCCCTATCCTGAGCTAATGCTTTCCAATCATTCCCTGTATAATCTAATCCCCTCAAATCATAGTTAATGTTATTCTCCCACCTCATTCTTGGTCTACCAACTGGGCGTTTTCCCTCTGGCTTTCCTACAAGAAGCTTCCATGCAAGTCTTTCATTTCCTATACGTGCAACAAGTCCTGCCCAACTCAGTCTACGAGACTTAACTGTTCTAATTATATTCGATAAATACGTTACATTTATTAATTTTTAAAAAAGAAAATATTTGAGAAAGTTTAGTAAATATCTGTTATCTTTAACTTAAATTAAACTGTAAATATGTTGCTGATTTATTTAAACAAGTAACTTAAATTGTATAATCTTGAAGTCTGTAGTTGTAATCAACTGCTGTATGTTGAAAAAGATGGAGAAACATATGGGCAAATAATTATATTAATAAGATCTATATTATAAACAACTATATAAACTGGCGTTTTTAATAAAACATAAAATATACGAAGAAAACAATAATTCCGAAAAATTGTATATAATAATAATAATAAATAATGCAGATTCTGAAAAATAGAGCAGTTCGATGGATAACACTTCAGCTGAGAGATAAGGAACCTGCTCGGGTTTGAGTTCTTAAAGGGATTTTTCACGTGAATTTTCAGCCCGTGTGTAACCGGTGCACATCCAGTATCGTGAGGAGTTGTGGTGTCTTCAATAAATACGAGTAGTAGCTCCAGGTTGAGAAAACTAGCAGTAACAGGTGGGACTCAAACCGCTGATGACATCTCAATCTTACATAATTGTCAGCTGGATCAAATGTAATAAGTTGGTACCGGGCGGCTGATCCTATCGCGCCATGGAGTGTAGTTTAGTGAGAGTAATGAAGACACTTAATTTTAATAGTGAATATCAAAATGTCACCTGGAAGGATGGAAAGTACAATATTCATAATTTGATAGTTTTACCTTCTAATTTATTTTAATTACCCTTAACAAGTGTATAATATTCAATACATATTAACACACAATTCACCAACGATAAAATGTATTTGAAAATGTATTTAATATTTACACGAAGGAGGAAGCGATTGTCCATTTGTCTGTCTACAAATCACAGCTGTATTATGTTGAATGATTAACGGGTTGTAATTAAATCTGTGAAATCTTAACATTTAATTAATTTCAGTTTTGTTTTACTTTCCGTGGCATATTGCCTTATGACGTTATGACGTTACTGTTATTACGTCATCATTATTGTTATCGCTGTGCAACAGGACGAATTTTATACAAAATGCAATGAAAATAGTTTTCTTTAACGAGAAAATCAATTCAATCTAACTTATCGAGAAAGCGTAATATCGAGATAAATGACAAATTAAACATAGTTTTTAAGAGTTTAATATTCATAATCGCAAGTATGTGTTTCGAAAAATTACATTAGAATACAATCTGAGATCATTTTTAACGTGCGTATATTGTTCATACAATTAGAAGAAAATTTTCTTCTATATAATCCATCCATAGCAATTCTGCCCGAAGGCACGTCCTTCACTCCAATCATAGCATTTTCATGCTATGCTTGCAGTTTTACTAGGAAATTGTAGGTGTGGTAGCTTCCCGTTGCTTTCCACATCGGTGAAGGATGATGATGATAATCATAAGGGTGATGATGGCCATATAATTTTAGGGACGGTTTGGGCCTTAAAGTTTTCCTGACATTTGTCTTACAGGTGAGCAAAATCCCCGATAAAAACCTCACCCAGAAAAACTGCCCCGACCGGGGATCCAACCCGAGCCCGCTGCGTGACAAGGCAGCACGCTACCTCGAGACCACAACGGTGAACTTCTATATAATATTTTCTTTTAACTCATTTTCTTTTTATTGTTTCTTTTTTTTTACCTCTGTAATCGTTACTCATGTTGGTTCTGATTCTAGACATAAGAGTCACACTTTAAAATTGTTTGATTTATATAAATATGTATTTTTAACATTAAATTTACAATAAAACTATTTTACTTTAAATTCTGATTTATTCTGGAGATTTCGCTTTTTTTTATAATATACAGTTATAATTGTATTATTAACTTTAGAATTAATTACACACAAGGATTCTCTTGACTTGCTAAAAAAAATAAGAATTTTAAACTGTGATCCTTATAGAACATGAGTACTAGCCTGTCGCGCCATGGAGTTCTTTTTATAATTCGGTGATACAGCACGGACTGAGGGCCGGTTGTACCAACTCGGTATAAGTTCGGAAAACAAGCTACCTCAAGTATTCAGCCAAAGTTGCGTTGTACCACGACAGTATATCACCTTACCAGGAGCATGAACTCGGTAGACTTTGTACGATCATAGGAAGCCTGATTTTGAGAAATACTTGTGTTAAAGATGGCCGATGGAAATTTATTTATCGATACCGATTGTAATAACGAAGTTTTTTATAATATGTTTCTCAACACTCGGAAACTCAGAAAAATCAGGGGGAAGATCGGATTATATTGAAAATTACAATGATGATGAATTTTTTGTCCGCTTTCGCCTTGATCTCATCAGACATCGATTAGAACATAAAACGAAAAGGTAAGATTTTAACATTTTTCGTTTGTATTTTATTATTTCCACAATCATTGTTTAATATTTGTAGGTGATTATTTAAACATTTTTATTTAAAGTGGTATGAGCATGAATTAGCATTAGTACTAGTACTTGAACCGGTAGCTTCGTTAGATAATACTGTATAATACAATGTATTTTATAATAGGGATAGAGGTTTAAAAAATAATCTTCTATGAAAATGTGTGCTTTTCAAAGTAAGTTATAATTGCTTTTATTTTACACACTATAATTTAACAAAACAACATTGAAGTGTACATTTTGAGGTTATATTATAATGTCATTAAAATAAAATCTTAATTACAACCTTGGTTATGCCATCGACTTTAAATAAAAAATGTGTATTATCTCGCGTGCCATAACCTTTTTTCTAAACTATCATAAAATTGATAAATTATTATTATTATTATTATTATTGTTATTATTATTATTATTATTATTATTGATCAGGATATTATCTGTAACATAACCATAATTTTTTCAACATTATGCAGAAAAATTTCTAGGAGACCAGTTCATCTTGAAGAACATATGGACGATTTTTTCGTCTGGTTTAGCTTTTGAAACGAAGCAATTACGTTCAATGTGGATCTGATCATACATCGATTACAACAGAAAGGTAAAATTTTAATACTTTTCATTCTTGTTTTGTTATTGCCACAATGTACAAAATTTGTAGGTAGTGTTTCATCATTCTTATTTAAACATGTGTGAGCTTGCATTGAGATTAGTAGGCCTACAGTATTGGTAACATAGTTAGGTAACATATTTTATATTTAGGAAAAAATTAATAAAAAATAGTCTTCTATCCAAGTGTAATTTCTTAGGCTATATGTTACATACCCACAAAAATGTAACAAAAGAACATTGAAGTGTAAATTTTGAGATTATATTACAGTGCCATAACCTTAAAACTTAAGTTACAGTAGTGATTATGGTATGAATGTTCAATATGCAAGGTCGATTATGTTGTACTACCATGGACCTCAAAACTTATACTTAATTTCCAATTTTTCAAGCTGTTATTACATTGACACATTATTATTAAAATGCATTGGCTATTCTATGCCAAGAGACCACATATACTTATTTTGGCTCATGTTTCCATTAAGCGCAGTGAGAATTTTTTCTAAGCCCGAGGCAGACACCACGCGCATGCGCCAACAAGGTTTTATTTTCAAATTATTTCCCACCATTTACAACAAATTTTACATTTTTTCTAACGATTACTTGAACACATTTTTCTATGATGTTTAACTATATACGTAACATGAAGACATGGCAGCCATATTGATTTTAAAGAATATTCTATACAACAACAGTGCAGCCAACATAGGTTATGTACTTCAGAATTTGAGAACTTACCATTTATTTTTGGGTGTTGCATTCTTTCACAGGTTAGAGTGCTTAAATTGTGTTAGGTTAGCTTTTAGGTTGGTCTTTCACAAGTTAGAGTACTTAAATTGCGTTAGGTTAGCTTTTAGGTTTGTTAAATAGCATGTATAATGTTGGCTGCATCGCGATATTCCATAGAGTAAACTGCTTCGCGTTTGTTGGCGCATGCGCGTGGTGTCTGCCTGGGACTTAGAAAAAATTCTCACTGCACTTAATGGAAAGATTATCCCTTATTTTATTTCATTAGCTGAGAAAATGGGCAGGTAAGTGTACACCAGATTAGTTTATAGTTTATTGGATAATCTGGTGCACCATAAGGATAAGTTTACTATTCTGTTTGAACAGTGACTAATGTAGATGGAATCCTGGCATAGAATACCCAAAACATCACTGTGAAGTTATGACATTAATAAAAGCTGACACATAGTACACAACACTTTGGAGAAACCCCAGTTTGCGACTCACCTTGAATTTTTCTGGCTCAACTTTAGATTATCTTCCTCTTGATTTTCCATCTATGTTCTTGTAATACTGATGCTCTACGTACTTCTTCTGTCTTTACTAACTTTTGTACTTTTTTAAACATTTTCGCTTCCGACTTCACTCTGCTAATTAACTTCAAATTTGAATTCAAAATTTAAACCGGTGCTAATGTATTTTACAGGAACCCAGGGTTCTACCTATTAAGGAGGATCAAAATGGATCGCTCACCGCCGACACTTAAGTGATGGCCACAGAGCTTTCCATCTATCTAATATTTTGCAACGATACTTATAACATTTTTTTTACAATTATTAAATATTTATTTATCTCCATACACAATTATTTCTTTGAAGTATGCAGAATCATTGTGCACATGTGTGAACTAAAAGAACTTATACTAGAAGGAACGCTAAAAGAACTTATACTAGATGGTGAAGATATCTGTGAAAATTGGAATGACCAACATTCAAAAGTATATTTTTAGAAATAGATGTTCACTCACTTCATTTTGTAGGTTCTGATGGGACAGGTTAGTGTATATCAGATTAGTGTATGCTTCATTAAATAATATGCAAATAATTTATTTTGTTAAGTTAGGAAGGAGAAAGTTGGTGTATATCCATTTCTAACAAATGTTTGGGAATGTATTGTGAAGTTTGGTCGCAGCTACATGGTTCCATCTAGTGTCAACTCTTTAAATTTCCTGTAGAACTTCTATGTGATTCCATCTAGTGACAACTCTATAAACTTATGCTCATGCACATGTTTCTCTGTAGGACACAAACATTAAGGGAAGGTAAACTAAAGTTTTTCCGGTTCAACTGCACTTCTACTAGCGCTTGATTTTTCAGTTATATTGTTGTAAACTATAGCTCTTCTTCTATATTTACTAACATTATTTAATATTTTAAACTTTTTCAAACAATTTTTATAACATTATTAGACAATTTTGAAGTATTTATTTAAATATACAAATCACAATATTATGATACTGTTACACAATATTGTGATGCTAACTGCTATTTTCTCCACAGAGTATATTACTTAGTCTATGATTTTTCTATCGCTGTTTTGGGTTATCGCTGGTTGGATCAGCATTAGGGAGTGATAAGTGAGTGTACACCCGTTTTTAATAAACGTTTGGTAATTTTAATATTATTAATATATTTTTTAAACATAGATTTGGGGATTTATTGCAAATATTGGTCATTTAAATTTCATTGCGACGGATAGTAACCGAGGATGATAATCGATATTTAGTTCGATTGTGGATTATCGCTGGCTCTATAAACTCTGGCGCATGCGCACTGTTGTTCTCTAGGACTTTGAAAATATTTCACGCTAGTTTAAGTGCAGTTTTTCCGTTTTTCCTACATAACAGTTGTGTGGATGCGCAAGGCTTATGAACTTACTCGATAGATGACAAGAGTATCTGTGCTATTGGAATAATCAATCTTCACAATAAGTTCCCAAACATGCTTTTAAAGAATGGATGTACATTAATTTGTAATTTCGTAACCTAATGAAGTAAATCATTTATTATTCGATAATCTAATTTGGTGTACAATAACTTTTCCTTCTTAACCAAACAAAATAAAATAGTAGTTATATTGTGAAAGATTGTCATACAATAGCACAGTTAGTCTTGCCATATATTGACAAAACCTTTTGCATGCACATATGCACTACAGCTCTGTAGAACTTAGAAGAAATGATTGAGAGATTTTGTATACATAGATAAATATATAAGAAATGTAAAAAAAAGTTTTAAGAATCGTTACAAAATGTTAAAATAGTAGGAAATGTTAGTAGAAATGGAAAAAGTAAATAGTGCAACAGTGTCATATTAATGTTGTATGGTATAGCATAGTGGGGCATAAACTATAGTTCAGCCATAAGAGATTTAAGCAACTTTCATTGTATATTTGATAAATGGTGACCTTTATTACAGCATAAGTCAGTTTTGGAGATTCTATGCCTCTAGTCCACCTGCATTAGTCACTGTTCAAACAGAATAGCCAACTTTGCCTTATGGTGCACTGCAAGTTTGTGTACACCAATTAGTTTATTAGATAATATGGCTTACCATAAAGAAACCTCTAATTTAATTAAAAGCGAGTTAACAAGAAATGCCATAAATATAGCAACTTAACGTTTGTATGCAATTGCCCAAAATTTTGTATTTGTATAACATGTTCTGGTATGAACTGTGAAAACATTATATGAGAATTAGAGGTGAGTTGTAATCCAATACATCCATAATGAGAATAATGAAACTTGTTAATGCAGTGATCATGAATAAAATAATGTGTACCAGTAACAGAAAGGGAATCATATAGGCATTGTAATTCATAAAGTATATGTAACATATGAATTGTTGCTACACATTATGTTTTTTTCTTGGAACATTCTTTTTTTTAATATAGCAGAAAATAAAAACTTTGCCCTTAGCTTATGACATCTGAGAAATTACAATGTTATTAAAGTAGCAGAATCCATTATGTTTTTTCTTGGAACATTCTTTTTTTTAATATAGCAGAAAATAAAAACTTTGCCCTTAGCTTATGACATCTGAGAAATTACAATGTTATTAAAGTAGTAGAATCCACTAACAATATAATGCATTTGTTCTACAGTCTATATTTGATGGTGAATAAATATTAGTCATTTTTGATAATCTGATAAAATCAAAAACATCCCTTTTTTTCTAGAACGCTTGCTGAGATATTACATCGCTTCATTCCTGAATGTTACCAAAGACTTAGACTGCACGCACATAAAGACCAGTTCTCCAGGATAGTACAATGCTGAGGAGCATACAAGGAATAAAAGCGTGTGATGTGCAGTTAAACATTTTAGATATTATTGTTTAGTTGTTTCATCACTCACCTCATACTTCTTAACTACCGAGGAGACTCGAGTTTCTTCACTTCATTTGTGACATCCTCAGTGCTGTATTACGTTCACAACTGATGTCCAACGGCCTCCTATCCTGCAGACGGACCTCTGAGCCATCTCATGGCTGACTGACGAACTTCCAAATCAATCCCCTCTCCTTATAACCGGGTATTTCAAAATTCATAGTAGTGTTTTTATTCTCGCATATGTACATTTTTTCCCAAATTGTGAGTTCCTTCGGTTTTTCCAATTGTTTAAGTAATTTTGTTTTGGTTTCTATGTTTTTCTGACCAGGCATATGCAGCTATTGCAGATTTTTCTGTTTCTCCATTTTTTAACATTTCTGAGGTGTTCCTTTAATCTTGTATTTAGATTCCTTCATGCTTTTCCTGTGTATATCGTTTCACAATCTTTACGATTAATTTGAGAAATTCTGGATTTTTTGCAGTCTTCAATCTTTTAATTTTTGATGGTTTTTATTAAATGTACATAACTAGTACTCCTCCTCAGAAGGTTGTCCCTAAAGAAAATTTGAAATCTACTGTCTTATGATTGGTTTTTTCACAAAGTACTACAGTTTCTATCAATAAGAAATTTGTCAAAAATAAGATAGAAAATTTGAGATGATATAATTATGTTAAAAACATATAAATGTTCAATTTTTTTTTTATCTGCATTATGTTAGTACAAATTGTGAAAGAAATCAATCATGAAATAAAAATGAGAAAACGTACAGTGATGGTATTTAAGTCGACCATCAAAAATTTACTTTAAAAGCAGTCTTCTAATAGGGGATATCTCCTCATCCTGAATACAATCTGGATCTTTACACCATAATTGGAAAATGTTAACATTCTTCTTCTTTATTAGGAATTTATCTATAATACAACAGTTTTCCTACAATCTATTGTAAATTTTACTCCTCCATAAATCCCTATTCACTGCATCACACTGTGTTATCCTCTCGACACAATACTCCTATGCACTCCTTGAATTCACTTTATTTTGGTCTCCCTTTTCTTCTGTTGCCCTCTGCTTCAAGATTTAATATCATCTTAGGTATCCTGTCATCTGACATTCTCTTTATGTGACCAACCCATTTCAGTCTTCTTCAATAACTTGTAGAACATCTTTTTGAACATCCATTACTTCTGTGATTTTAGCATTTCTAATTTTGTCTCTTTTAGAATTTCTAGAAATCATCCTCCAAAATTGCATCTGTCACCTACAGTTTATGTGCTTGCTCTATGCTTAACGTCCATGTTTCCGCACCATACAATAGTAAAGGGATTTCCAGCCATCCTAGACTCATTTTTGAGAACTAGACTCTGCTTGTCACAAGCCAGGAGAAATGGGGAGTGATGGAGGAATAACACCTCTTTATAAAACCAGGGTTCATTCTCGCCCGGATGATGGTACTTTGTGAGGGCTCCTTGAGAGGATACGGCAACTGCTGCCTTGTAGGAAGATGTTGGTTTGTCAAAGCCTAGAGGAAGAAAAATTTAAACACAAATCATCTGTTCCTCCAGGTTGGGGGTTATAACAATGGCCCAGCTCCCCATTTTATGGAAAAAAATTAACTATGCTAAAAAAATTGATCTGAAGAAAATATCAACATCTGAATACAATTTATTGCAAGCACATTAATACTACTGAGTTCAGGTAAGATAATTTATTTGAGCAGAGGTTGCTGTTACTAATTTAACTATCCATTAAATATGTACAAATTGAAGACTAAACTCATATATCAATAGCTATCATAGAAATATTCTGAATTTAGAAAACAAATGTCTTACACAGTTAGGCCTAAATACGTAAACATGTTAATGTTTTTATTCGCGATTGTTGTATTATTAGATTTCAATGGGATACAGGATTTAAATAATTACTATTCTACCCCTCTGGCACACAGTGACAAGAATATAGCCTACATTAGGTTTATTACATAATATGAGCAAATACAGCCAGTAAGACATTTATAACCTTAATCAGAAGCATCGCATTGGTTGGGAAGAGAAGAGGATAGTCATCTACGCTTCAGAGGAGCAATATATATAGTCATAGGAATAATATTCCTTTACAAGTAATTGTGATTGAGTTTCAAAGAGTAGTTTTGTGTAGAAATATCACTATATTATAATACAGTTAAGAGATCTCAACACAGAATGGATACAAATTTAATAAAGCTACTTCGTTTTGGAAAAAATGCAATAATACAAAAAAATCATTACTAACTGAAAATTAATAGAAATTCACACTAGGGAATTTTTATGCAGTTTATTTCTAGTATACCTACAGGTAAAAAAATTGAGATTCTTATAATTGGTCAATTTCCAACAAAATAGGCATAGATTACATAGAAAAAATATCAAAATAACCAGATAGGTTTATATATAACATAAGACAATTTACTTGCCTTCAGTCATCTGATGACTATCTTAAATTAAAAATTCAGTTAATCAAAAAACAAATCTTGGTACTTATAACAGGGGGCCTGCTGTACCCATTTATAACAAATATGAGAAAGTTTGAATTTCATATAATTAAACATCGCATTACTTTTTAAATTTTGGTGTGTGCGTGTATTATACCGTACATATATTTCACAAAACTATTACTACGTGTAGGCCTAATTACATTGAATTGTTATAATATTAAACAAACTTCAAAGAAATAAAAATAATATTAAAATGAATAACACGAAAATGGAAACTAGCCCAATTTATTTAAAACTACGTACATCTACACTAATTTATAATATTGAAAATAAACTATAATATAGTATAAAAATTAATGATATCAGAATTGAAACCATTGATGCAGTATGTATAGAAAATGAAAGAAGACGAATTTTTGCTATAAGAATAAGAATACATAAGAAAAATGATGCCCGGATACACAATTCAGCCAACATAATACGGAGGGAAATTGGAATTTATTACCAACATAAATGAAATGTTGAGTTAAAATCGGTATAAGCAACTGGCTGTTAAAAGCAGCTGGTACAACGCATATTGACTCTGTACTCCTGGTAGCCTTAAGCGTCAGATGACTACCTGGGGATTTAACCTGAAGTTCGTACAACCGTCCCTGGATGTGTAAAGGATTAACCAGCCAGTGTAGAGGTGACACTGTCGTTACAGCTGCTTTTCTTTACTTGGTGCCGCAACTCACTGTAGATACTCGGCACGTGTCCCATACTGACAGTAATTACATCTTCCCCAATTGAGACTTGAATCAGCGCAAGTCCCATAGCTCAGCCTTAACCTCTCGGCTACTATCAGCTGATATTGAAGTTAATGTATGTAGGCTTGCTGTTCGCTTCAGTAGTTAATTTAAAAACTGAGAGAAAGTATGTGTCTAAACTGGACGTGAACTCATGACCTCCTGCGTACAGTTGCACACTAACAATTTGTGTTAGTTAGGCAGTCAAGGAGCAAGCACAAATATCTCTCTCTTTGAAATCCCCGTGTGACCATATTAGTGAACTTGTGTTCACATTACAACAGGGTCGCTACTGCTAGCAGCACGTTATGCCATGTCATGTCACCTAATTACAAACTTGATATTGTATTCACATAAAATAGTTAATGCAAATAAATCTACACCTTGATTTGAACAGAAAATCTCCAGCTTTCCGGGGTCTCGCTTTAACCAATTGTGCTACTTATGCAATTTAGGAGCAGATACCCCATCTAGACGCATGGTTGGTTTAGCATAGCGGTTTAGACGGATTGTTTTATATTTCCAATAGTTTTAACTGTTGCATACGAACAACAAGACTGATTACTCTAACATCTATCTTATTTCTATAATTAACTGATATGACATTATGATAATTTGTTGTTAATGGAGTAAACCCTACTGTAGAGAGGTTCTAGTCACACAGTAACGGTTTGTGTCTGCTCCTGGATAATACAACAACTTGGTGAAGGTTGAAATATCGGTTTAAAGCCTCGGTTTAGATAGAAAATGTTCTGTTCGTTTTTACGAACTATTAAATGCGAACAACAAGTCTCAACACGTTAATTTCAAAGTTACGTTTGTAATTAAAATAGCAAAATCTTATATAAAAATATATAAAACAGAAAATAGACAATTTTAGATTTAAAATTTTAGTCCACGCTGTGGTCTCGAGGTAGTCTCCAGCGGGCCCGGGTTCGATCCTCGGTTGGACCGGTTTTCTGGGTGAGTTTTTATCGGGGTTTTTCCTCGCCTGTAAGACAAATGTCAGGAATCCTTTAAGACCCAAACGGTCCCCGAAATTATATGACCATCTCAATCATCATTCATATTCATCTAAAATTAAGCTTGGGATTAGGGACTCTCCTGGCGCACCACTATCATCATCGTCACCCATCATATCATCGGGGCAACGTAACCCCGCCTTCTAGGCGCCCCAACCTCATAAGAGGATTACCATTACGCCATTGCCAGGAGAGAACACGAGAAATGTCTAAAAGGACAAACTGGAGGCATTGAAAAAAAACATTTAATTTGTTATAAAGTGTAAACAATTAGCTTTCAAATGTGTATAGTACAACACGTGATATATTTAAACATTTAATCTATGATAAATGTGGCATTCCTAAATGTATTTAGTATTTACCAGATAAAGGAAGCGTTGACTATTGTTCATCCTACAAATTACTGATTATAAATTGATAAATTATACAGTTATCCATTTAATCTGTGAAATATTAATATTTTATCAATATCAAATTTTAAAAAGTTACTTTTCAATTGCACATTCAGTGGCGTTGCTCCGTAACGTCATAATTTTTGTTACTGCTATGCAACAAGACTCATTTTATAGAAACGTTTTACGAAATTTAAAATTTTTAATAAAATGTTCAATCTTACGATGAGGAAATAGGCTCATTTAAAATTACATCACTACATACACACATATATTTCACCCACCTCAGACCTCTGGTGTTAATGACCGCGGGTCTACACTGCGTGTAAACACAGCTTCCTGTATTCCACAGAATATAAATAGTTTTGAAACAGATGAAAAATGGATCGGGCTGTATCATTTATATTAAACAGGAAGCACTGCTTAATCAGTTCTTATTAATTACGTTTCAGCTAAAAATTCCAGTGTACAAGGTCATATTACTGAAGGGCGAGAAAACGGCGCATTGCGCTTTAAAATTACGAACAAAAGTTTCCAGTCTGTGATATGACGGCACGTGGTCTGCTGTTAATGCGATACTATTTACATTTATGGGATGAATGTACAGTGCCCCGTAGAAAAACGCTCAGGAACTTTGGAAGAACACAAAAATAATGGGAAGAATTTTATTCTACCTAACAAGATATACTCGTATTTTTTAGATTTTGCGAGTAACTTGAAAATAAACATCGGCAGTTGAAATAAATGCATGTTTAAAGCTATAAAATTTGGGATGTCGCCCATAAGATCGAAAATAATAACAAAAAATAAACATCTATCACAAGTCTTAAATTTTAATTATCTAGGTTGTGAACTGTTTTCTGGATATGGAACAAGAAATGATATAGACAATAAATTACCAACATTTCAAATTATGTGTGACACCATTCATACGACACTGGAACATGAATCAAGGAAGGGTACGAGATTGAAGTAATACAATACACTGGCGGAACTGGTACTTCTGTACGGTAGTGAGTCCTGGGTAACAAATAAGAGGAGTTCTAGTAGAATACAAAGAGCAGAAATGATCTTTCTACGAAATACCAAAGGATCCACAACATTGGACCACATAAGAAATGAAGAAATAAGAAGAGAATTAGAAATACATTCAATAAAAGATAGAATTCAACAACACCGCGTCGACTGGAAACAGCGTGTTCACAGAATGGAAGAAAAAATGTCCCAATACAGCATATCATTATATCGTATAAACGAAAGGGATTTAGGGGTGTAGGAAGACATAGGAAGAGATGGAAGGAATAATTTTGAATTCGAAACAGGCGAATCCCTTAAACCCTGAAGTGAAGAAGAAGAAGAAGAAGAAGAAGACGATGATGATGATAATGTTTTAGATCGCGTCGGAAAGTTTTCTTTAACAGAAAATATCCATCTAATAACGAAATATGAAATCTGAGATACAAGCTTTGCAGAAAATCTTTTGAAAATTTGAAACGGTGTCTATATCCGGGATACACACTCTTGTAAACTAATTTAAAGAGAGGAATTTTGCAACGGAAGAAAACAGTTAATGAAGAAGTGCTTCCGCTTATAGAAAGGAACTACCTAAAGGAAGAATGTATGCACGATCGAGCGATTTTAGCTAAAATAATGATGTGGTACAAAGAATAAGTAAGCGGATAGCGATCATGATTCCGGCGAAAGCAAAAACATAAGTTGATAGACACAATAATGGATCTAGACAAAAGTGTGTAATTTGGAACAACATTTTTGAATTTATTAAATCCGGCCCAGTATGCTCTGATATGTATTGAAGGGATCATCATTTATACTGTTACGAAACCTTAACTCGCCGGAAATGTGTAAAAACGCAGTAAACACCAGGTTCAAAATATCACTGAGGCCGCCTCCTATATTTAAACATTAGGAAACTTGTTGTAATTTAATATCTAAATCGATATGGAGCTTTTTCCCCAACGTCCAATAACCAATTTTATTGAAGACAGGTAAATTTCACAATAGTAAATTACAATGCGGGGATGGGAAGTGGTTTTTACAGAAGCGAGAAAATTATTAAAAACAAAGCGATAGCAAGGGTTTTAATTTCCGAGATTCTGTAAAACATTTCACAAACTTCTGTTATACATATTTTTTGCTCGATGATGTTTTCATAATGATAAATAATAGTAAAATAATATCATCTTTGTTGGAAATATTTCCGTTCATTATAAACAACTGACTGGCGTTACCAGGCTGACCAATGTATGTACGGTAAATGCCGAAAATAATTTATTTGAGACTACAGTAGACCGTGACACCAATCAGGCATAAAATGACGGCAAGTACGAATGTATTGTTTTATATAGTTTCAAATAAAGCTCAGTTCATTTAAGATGCTGTGAATTCTTTGGTATAATCTATATTCACACTACCTATTGGATATATTTTTGTATATATATTGTATACACATTGTATACGTAGCGTACAAAAAATGACAGTGGTTTTACGTCCCGCCCTACGTAGGTAATGTGTAATATTACAGTACAGTTATTTATAGTGTTTCATCTATCGATATATACCGCGGAAATGTATGTATCGACCTTTCTCTATCAGATAAATATTCAATACCATAGTTAACATCTTTAAATGAAGGGTGCAAGGAAAAATCCAGGAAAGTCACTTATCCACATTATAAAATGCCTTCTAACTGAGGCAATTAGAAACAAAGGGGTGTGACTTTTTTCTTGAAAAAGTGAGTGTTTAAGGCATAAATGTCTTTTTCGCATTATCTGGCGGAAAACACGCATCACCCGAAGTTATCATTTGAATTACCTATGATTTTCTTACACAACTTCAACTTGACAACTGTTTTCTCAAAACTGCAAACCTTGCGCTGTTGCTTTTAACCTACTCAATTACACAACGTACCTACTTTTTTAATATGTGCCTAATTTGGAAGGCAAATAAACCCATGATTAAACACATTTTTTTAATATTTCGGACTCCTAAAATATAGCACTTTCTATTGAGAATTTAGTGCTCTATTTCGACAATAAAGTGACCAACCTGGTACTTTTTCTGTCCCTCAAATGTGTATTAATATATCACGTGACACACTATATATGCAATTGAAATGATAACTCATTGAAAATCAAAACACATTTAACTGTAAAATTGCGAATGTCGTCCTATTTTCCATTCTTATGGATAACATTTTCTTTCATTCTGTTTTTAAAATAAACATCGCTGTTCTTTAAAATAAACAAACCGACCCATATGGATAAACACCTTCATCTGCGCATAACTCATAAACGACGTGTTTCCTACTATATGTTCCTTCACAAAACATTATCCTCTCTGCATGGCCTATTATCCCTATCATTTTGTCGGTGAGGTCCTGTTACACCCTATATATCTAGCATCATCAGGAGTTCCATGACCTTGACGATAGTGGGAGTGTTTCGAGCTAAATCATAGGTACCGTGGCAGGGATACCTTTACTGGACAAACCTTGGGTGAGAAACAAAATAATTAATTAATCTCTAAGAACGTGTCAAACTACATCAATGCCGGAAGAGAAAATTTGACTTTCCAACTAAAGATAGCAGACGAGAGATCAATGGGCAGGAGGAAAACGTTAGCCGTAGAGAAAATAATCTTCTACGGGATATAACCTTAAATAAATCCTAGCGTTACAAGCTGCAGTTTGGACGTTAGAACCCACTCCAAAACTATTCCGACAAAAGAAGCTAGACTATGTACACCCTTAGACAAAAAAATGAGTAATCTCTTGATTCTATCAACCGATCGGGGAACTTCGTGATCACTCGCAGAAGCCTTATTCACATTAACACGTTTTCAGTATTTGTACTGTCGTGTTTGCTAGTTAACGTAGTGCACACTCAAGTAACATAAAAGAGAGAGAGAGCTTCCCTTTGTGTGTTTCCGTGGTCGAGCGGTTTAACACACAACATTTGCGTTCGTAACCTCACGGGTTTGATTCCCGTTCTACTCTCTTTTTTTTTTACTGTAATATAGTTTCATATTTAGTTTCATATTTGAGTTTTATGGCTTTAATACACACACAAAGCACATAAATGAAAACCTATTAATTACGTAAATGAAGAAAGGAAATAATATCTTCTAAAATGAAAAACTTTAACAAAAACAAAATCAATATCGGGTGTATGTATCCTCAGCATCTATTGCCGCCCTCAATCTGCGGTTCATTGATGCAAAACATTTCTACAAGCATGTGGACGATCGGCTAGAGCATCCCAGGCGTCTTAAATTTGTGCCCATACGCCATCTTTCGTTCTTCGTGCATCTGCAGGCCAATTAGAGTTCATCTCTATTTTCATCTTATCCCATACATTTTCGATTGGATTCAACCTGGTGAACAGCGAAATTTGATTTGCCTTCTCCTTTAACAATGAAATCAATTTTCGCTAAACATATTTCAGAAAGCGGCCACAGTTTCAACAATATCGATAACACAATGTAAATTATACACAGAGAAAACAACAGACTCTAAATTAACAATTTACAAGAAATCGAAATTATCAAGAAGGCCAAGAATACAAACATTCTCAACGAAAATGTGCCTAATAAGCAAAACCCTCTATTAGACATACAGTTAATTCAATACTACTACAACAACTCCAGAAGATGAAGCATACATCGAAAGGCCTAGATTGAAATCAACGAAAATTTTAGATAGTTGAGGAAGACGGTAGTACACAAGGTAAAAATAAATAGTTTAAACAAATGAAAACAACACGCTTTATTAGAAAACCGAACTAAAAAAAATAATTTTATTTTCCAAAACGCTTGGGATAAAATTAAAGTGGTCAACAAAAAAATAATCTCCAACACATCTAGAATAAAACTAGAGTTATCTACAAAAGCAATAATTTTAATATCAAAAGCGTGGGATTCTCTATATCAATTAATACTTATATTTGATAATAAACAGATACTGGTAAAAGTAAAGTCTCTAAGAAGAAAACGTAAAAACCATACAAATCACCCAACCCTTTTGGTGGTAAAATTATTTTTTTGTAGATAACTCTAGTTTTATTCTAGATGTGTTAGAGATGATTTTTTTTGTTGACCACTTTATTTTCCCCCCCCCCCAGCGTGTTGAAAATTAAAATATATATTTTTTTATTTTTTAGTTCGGTTTTCTAATAAAGCGTGTTGTTTTAGTTTTTTAAACTATTATTTATTTTTTAGTTTGGTTATCTAATAAAGCGTGTTGTTTCAGTTTTTAAACTATTATTTATTTTCTTTAATTGTTAGTTTAATTGATTGTCATAAACCGGAATCCCATGAAAATTTAATTGCTTATTGCTTTTCTAAAGAAACCTCCGGCCCGGATTTGAACCAGAGACCTATTGATTGCTGAAATTATATACCACTACAGTCCACCGCTCTACTAACTGAGCTCTTACAACGATTGACAAAAAAGTCGATAAGTCCGAAATCTATTACACAGGTTTTTATTATTTTGATTTTCCGATGATTGTGGCCAGGATGTTAGAAACAAATTATGAAGTTATTGTATTGTCCTGGTTCCTTTACAAGCATACAAAGTTTCAAGTCGATTCACTGTTTTTAAGTGGATGAAAATCGTGTTCTCCGTTACATAGATACATGTTCGTTACATAGACAGATACAGGTCAAGCTAATATAAAGCCTGTAAAAATATATAATTTAACATTGTTATAACCTCAACGGTATAAAAAAATTATGAACTTAAAAAGTATAGATTAATTCAAATGTCGAAATAAAATGTATTAAATTCATAAAACGTTTTAATACAAATATCACGAAAAAACTGCGTAATTGAAGACGCGAACCTGCGATCTTCATTAACAGAACCCATGACCGCATGCTTTACCGCTGAGCTATCGGGACACGTAGAAGAGTCTTCAGTTCATGCCACATAACACAGTAGCTCAGGGACTGCACAATTATGACTAGTTTCCTAGTTCGAACCCAGCGCTGTGCCGAGTATGACTTAGAAGAAATGTGCGTTCAAGAGATGACTCATTTTTTTTGTCGAAGGGTGTACAGTCGGGTGAAACTTAGTTTAGAACCCTAAAATATTCATTCAGTGTTATGTAATATATATTTAACGACGCTTCTTAACATATAAGATCATTAGAGCATAAATCAAATCTGGACGAAAAGTGTCAACATATTTTGCTCTGAGTTATATTTCTTCATGCATGAGGTTCTTTTTTCGTGCCTCAAATATACAGTATTCACAGCACCGAAGTATTTGGCAACTATCCGATTGAACCGACACTTGGTATTTTTACGCTCTGTAAATCCAAAGACCTCTGAGAGTTTGAACTCATGATCCTGGGAGCCAGATGAACGCATGGTAGCCATTAGTCCACCAAGATTTTCTACGACGTCCAAGAAGAGGAAGGAAATAAAGGACAAAGAGAATATATTCGATATATTTGTTCTGTTTGCATGAAAATGTCATACTAACTAACTCACTAGCATTATTGAACACGTAGGTTAATGGCCTCACGGACATAAGCTCTCTATACATCCCTCTCCTGAGATAATGTTTTAAAATCATTCCCTGCATAAGTGTACTTCTGTCAAATCATGGATAATGTTATTCTCCCACATCATTCTTGGTCTACCAACTGCTGGTTTTCCCTATGGTTTTCCTATAAATAAATGCTCCCACCTAATTCTTGGTCAACCAACTGGGCGTTTTCCCTCTGGTTTTCCTCTAAAGAAGCTTCCATGCACGTCTTTCATTCTCCATTCTTGACACATGTCCTGCCCCTCGCAGTCTACGAGACTTGCCTGTTCTTATTTTACCTGGCTTACTTCAGTGTTACGCACTCTTCTCCATTCACCTCCTGTTCATCTATCTTTGGTCCAAAAACTTTCCTGAGAACTTCCAATCTATATCAAATTAACAAAATTTTAACTTAGTGTCACATTTGTATGAAGATAAAGCTGTAGTTTGAGAATTTTTAAACAAGGGATTCCACGAGAAAACGAATTGTAACGTATTGTTTTATTCGTTATGGGGGTTTCCGCTACATATAGTTTATAAATATTTATATTCCGTTAGCGTAGTTAAACATAACATTTTACGTACTACGCGCCACCGGGCCTTACAGTTGCCCGGTGAGGAATTTTAACCGAGGATCAAACATATACTTTTTAATAACACAAGCACATGGTGGGCTCCAGCTGAAAGTTAGGGCCTTCTCCAAGACAACACAACATCAAGACAAAACATACCATTCACACACCCATTCATAATGAACATGGCGGATATGATAATGATGGCCAGATGATGATGGCGGAAAAATGTTGCTCCTTATAATTTACAGAGAAGAAAAGTTTCATAAAAAATTGTATAAACTGCGTCTTGTTGAATAACAAATAATTATGCAATAACTTACGAGTACGTTACGAAGCAACGACACTAAATGTGAGATTGAAAAATATTTTAAATTAATAAAATATTAATATTTCACAAATTGAATTCAAAACTCTTTTATCTATAAGTTTATACTGACAAGAACTTTAGAGAGATCAATGACACACTTTTTTTCTATCAGGTATATATAAATACTTTTTGAGATTCCATATTTATCATTGTTTAAATGGTTCATTCAATAACGTAACAAATTTAGCTCTAAACTTACAAATATTCTAATTTACCTGATTTCAGATAACATTTTGTTTTTATGCTTTAAAACTAAGTCATTCCTTTCTTTAAACTAAATTAAACTCATGGAGCGATAAGTGTGCAAGGCACTTGGTATAACAGAGAGGTAGACGTTATAGCTATGTGTGATAAGTGGTCAACCGTCGGATTCCCAAAATGATACACGGTATATATATACCTCCTCACAATTCTAGGTGGACACCTTTCCACTATAGCCGGCATTCTTGGAGTAAATTTCTAGTTAATTATATATATTTTATTTTTAAGTGTTTCATACAATTTGTATCCCTCCGCGCTCAACTTCTCGCGTGACTAATTTATTTTGTTGTATAGAAACGTCTGGAAGCTTCTGTCTGCATGCACATAATAGCATGCGTCAGCCACATGCACTCAGACTCCGTGAAGGTAACACGTGCCGGCCATCTGCGTTAAAATGCGTAAAATCAATAATAATTAAATTTGGCAGTGAGTTTATTATGTACAAAAGTGTATTTAAGTGATTCATGTGTTCGTGTATATAATTTTTATCGTCTCGAGTATTTTGTTATAATTCCCAGTCACAAATCACACAGTTCACAAGCTCGTGGCTTTTGAAAGGAGTTTGTCAACTCAAACTCTGCCACACGAAACAACGAATCTAATCAAATTTTAAACTATGAATAGTACAAAATGTCGGACATGTAGCAAAAATAATATCACTTTCAATGGAAAATGTGTAAATTAATTAAATCGAAAAAATTAACAACGAACAATTATATATTTTTCGTCCGAGCCCGCGGGTTAATAGATGAAACAAAAGCTAATGTAGTAAATTCTAAAGATAAAATACTCATTAAGTTTGTTTAACGCTAGGGGCGCTGATCTCCCAGTAGGTTATATTATATTCCTCCTCCATAACCTGTATTTTCTCCATTCGCCTAAGGTTTCTGACAAAAAATAAGAAATATTTTTGTTTTATTTCGCGCAAATAAAAAAAATTCATAATAAATTACTTGTAAAATTCATAATAAATGAATAATGTTCTAGCTACCTATATTACTGTAGACCTGCTTAAATCTGCACTACATATAGAACTCTTTATTACGTTTTTTGAAAGGTAATAATTGGAAAGACACTCAATAAAGTAAGCTATGACGTCGCGATTCAACAATAGCATCGCGGTCACGTGGTTACGGCATGAATAATATTTCAAAATCTGTTTTGCTAAAATATAATGACAATTTCGTGTTCTTTTACTTCAGGAAAATATTATTTTTACAACGTAAATGAATAAGGGAAGACGATAAATGAGGCTGTGAATTAAGAGAATTGTGTGAAAATGTCTCTAAAATACGAGGCAATTTAATTGCTTTTAGAGGATAAAACATAGTATCTTACGATGCAAGGTTGGGAAGTGGATTTTACAGAAGCGAGGAAATGTTTAAAACCCAGCGATAGCGAGGTTTTTAATTTCCGAGATTCTGTAAAACACTTCGGTTTGTGCGTTGCACATTGCTTTCTCTTCAATGCCATCACAATGTAATTTTTTAGTTTCTGTTATTCTATCCTTGCACGGCGTTAATGTAACATGCTTCTGAGGATGGGGCGTCTGGAAAGTATATTATATTGCCCATATGATATATAATAGGTAATGATGCGCCAGAAGAGGTGTTGATGCATTGGAATATATGACGTGGTGATGTGTTACACTTTGGAATGTCTTCTTGCCGTATGTTACTTTAAGGTGTCCTGCTATAAGTGTTGCTTATAGGTGTTGTACTCTCAATGACCAATGTTTTCTAACGCCCCATTCTTGGCCTACCTACTGGCTGCCTTCGTTTTTTGCTACAATAAGTTCCAGTGCTTCTCTTTTAATTTTTAAAACCTGCCACATGTCCTGCCTCTCAGTCTACAATACTTAAATATTGTTATTACATCTGGTTTCCTATCAATACCATGAAATTCACTGTTACGTAGACCCTACATATTCACCTGTATGTACATCTCTCTTTGTTGCAAACAACTTCCTAAGCACTTTATTCTCAAATAAACAGAATAAATTGTTTCTTCTATCTTAAAATGAGAGACCTGTTACGCACCCATTTAATGTAACTTGAGGAACCGCCGGTATGTACCTTATTAATAAAATATGTTTTGAGAGAAAATTCGGGGATGAAAAGAGTCTCCACCATGCATGGTGTGTAGTATGTACTTCCATAGTATAAATTATTTATGTTTGTTATTATCGTTCCAAGGTTTTTTTAATTCATCAAAATGTTGTGAGGAAAATAAATCGGTCATGTAGGGCAGACAACCAGCTCACATCTCGTGCCGGTGGATGCTCAATTACCTCGGATATTCTTTAGTTTTTTCTTTTTCCTTTCTTGAACTTCTTAATATCATCTTTATCTTCTTCTCCTTTTCGTGTCGTAGTTCTGAAAGTACTATTACGATCTACATTTTTCCTACCATCTCTAAGTAGAAAAACCAAAGATATTTTACCACTAGATCAGTACATTACAAATTTGTCTTAGAAATCCTGTTACTGGGCACGCGGTCCACATGTTCATGCCAGTTGATTTGATACTGATGAATGTAATCCACACTCAATACTTTTTTTTTCTAGATATATGAGTTCATATTCAAACGCAGACCCTGATGGACAGAGTCTCATTCTCTTTAGAGAAAAAAACCTGATGTTCATGCAATAATTTTTCAAATATTTTAATAAAATTATATATTTTGTTCATTACTTACTTACTCACTGGCACTATCGAAACCGTAGGTTCATGGCCGCACGGACATAAGCTCTCCATACATCCCTATCCTGAGCTAATCCTTTCCAATCATTCCCTGTATAATCTACTTCCCTCAAATCATAGTTAATGTTATTCTCCCACCCCTCATTCTTGGTCTACCAACTGGCGCGTTTTCCTTCTGGCTTTCCTACAAGAAGCTTCCATGCACGTCTTTCATTCCCCATACGTGCAACATGTCCTGCCCATCGCAGTCTACGAGACTTGACTGTTCTTATTATATCTGGCTTCCTATAAAGACCATGTAGTTCATTGTTATGTAGTCTTCTCCATTCACCTGTCTGTTCATCTCTCTTTGGTCCAAAAATCCTCCTAAGTACTTTATTCTCAAATACCTGTAATCTCCTTTCCTCCCTTAAAGTAAGAGTCCATGTTTCGCACCCAAATAATATAACTGGTAGAATAATAGTTTTATATTATTAAATTTAAAGTTTTTTGAAAGGAGTTGGGACATCAAGAATCTTTGCAATGCATAATAGCATGCATTTCCAGAATTCAGCCTATGTTTAATTTCTTTGTGCATCTCATTCCTATTTGTGATTATTGTTCCTAAGTATTTGAATTCAGCCACTTCCTCAAAATTTCCCTCATTTGTCATTAGCTGTCCATTTCCATTATATAATGTATTTCTACGTGTGACCATATATTTAGTTTTATTGATATTTATTTGCAGTCCTAAGTTCTTAATGTTACTCAATAGTGTGTGCATATTGTCCTTTAGTATCTCCTCACTATCGGCCAACAATACTACATCATCAGCATAAACTAACAGTTTATTAATACCATTCAGTTGTAAGCCTTCCTCATTCTCTAAAGATTTAATGGCATGCTCTAGTACAAAATGAAATAGTAGAGGAGATAGTGCATCTCCTTGCTTCAACCCATTCTGGATTTCAAAAGTGTCCGAAAACTGTTGCCTACACGCACCCTACTCTTTGTGCCATTTAGACACATTCGTATAAGTCTAACTAACTTTTTAGGAATTCCGAACTCCAGCAGGATACTATATAACTTTTCCCTCTTAATTGAATCATATGCTTTTTTGAAGTCTACGTATAGTTGATTACAGTACCATTATATTCCCATTTCTTTTCTAAAATCTGTCTTATACTAAAAATCTGATCTGTTGTAAACCTGTTTCTTCTAAATGCACATTTATGGTCTCCTAGAATGTCATCAATATAGGGAGTAAGTCTGCTTACTAATATATTTGTTAGAATTTTGTACGAAGTTGAAAGCAATGAGATGCCCCTGTAGTTGTTGCAATCAGTTTTATCTCCTTTCTTATAAATTGGTACGATAATTGATTCTTTCCATTCATCTGGAAGAGCTTCTTTTTCCCAAATCATAATAAGCAACCAGCGTATTTTGTCCATCAATTTATCTCCCCCTGATTTTATCAGTTCTGCTGGGATCTCATCTGAACCTGATGCTTTATACATCTTCAATTTTTCAATTGCCATTTCAACCTCTAATGCATTTGGTTCTGCGACTAGCATTTCTGCTGTCTGTAAATTATCCTCCTCAATGTCCTGTTCTGTATGTACATTTAATAGCTGATTAAAGTAACTTTTCCATCTATTTAATATAGTCCTGGAATCTGCAATCATATCCCTATTTTCATTCCGAATTATGTTTGTTCTAGCCTGAAACCCTTTCTTCTCTATACTAATTCCCTGATATAATTCTCTAATGTTCCTATTTTTTGCGTTCAATTCAAGATCATTAATCTTCTCTCTCAAATATACCCTCTTTTTAGTCTTTAGTAACTTGGTGGTTTCCTGTCTAATACTACCCAATTGCTCCAAATTTACCTCATTTGGCTCGTGTAACCATTTCATTTTTGCTACCTTTCTTTTCTTTACAATGTCGGCACATTCCTCATCAAACCATTTCTTGTTTTGCCTCTTTTTTAAACAACCAATACTTTCTAATGCTAACACTTTAATAGTATCTCTTATAGCCTCCCATTCTTTATTTATATCAGTTTCTTCTTCATTTGCCACATTGCCATCTGTAGATTCCAGTACTTCAAATCTATTAGCAATTTTGATTTGGTATTCTTGCCGCATTTCATCATTTTTCAAGTTTTTTAATTCAAATTTTACAGAATCACCTTTTGCGTTTGTTCCTCTCATAAGCGATAGCCGTTGTCTGATTTTCACCCTGACAAATTAACTCGATTGCTATTTTTAACTTCATTTTTAACTGTTATACAGTTTTAGAAATAACTGAAACAGAACGGTTACCATCATGATTCTGCATTGTGAGAGTGCACATCACGGCATCCTAGATCCTTACATACATTATTATGCGGCTCAGCTGTTAATGACGTCATAAAGAATTATTGATTTTTTCGATACACGGTCCAAGCACCGAGTGGTGAACAACCTGTGGCGCTTTTCAAAGTGCTAAAAGCCTCCTAGAGGCCTTTGGCCTCCCATCCAGTGACAATAAGGAATAAACAAGTGAAATTAAAGTGTTTCTCTCTGACTGAGTTATGGAAAATCGATCAGTGTAGTGTGGTGTGTCGCTTTTCAACCGGGTCTGGCCTGTTAATTCTTTTGGGTTTTATTACTGTGTAGTAACTCTATATACTGTGAGTGCTACATGAAGCCTGGTTTTTTTGTTTCAGTGATACTTTTTTCAGTTAATTCAACTTTTCCAGTAAATGGCAGCCTGTCTTGAAATCGTATGTAGTGAACAAGCCATGGAGCTCGAATATCAGGAGCCAAGCCTATACTAACTCTGGGAAGGTGACAATTCCAAATTCAAACAATATGTAGCTGAGCAAAAACATGCTCCTGAATCAAAATACGTACAAGTTTGTAAAAAATAGTAGGTACAAACATCGTAGTACTGAACTATCTTGGCACCTACCCAGATTTCGAGACTTCTGATATAGCATGTGACTTGATCACACACTGCATTAAAGAATTCCAAAAATCATCAAATCAAAGAAAACTAATAATCAATACTATTATATTAACTTTTAGAAGTTTCCGAAAGTTTTGCATTGGAAGTCACTACTTCTTGCCTATTTTTTGACGCAGAATAGGTCCCGCCTGTAAGGCCTATAATATAATGATAAAGGCGCCCCAGTGTCAAAACAGAAAAAGTGACCGAAGAAAGATTCTGAAATGACCAATAAAACCTCAAACTGCAATGGTGACCAAGTCACAAAACAATGAGATACAGTCAGTGCCGATACAAAATAGAATCTCGGTACTAGCCAAAGTATCCGACGCTGACAAATCTCAACCTGGACCCATCACAGGGGGGAAATCCAAACACGGGCACTAAACATAGTAGCCAAACCATCAAAGAACCTAAAGTCGTACCTCAACAAAAAGGAGATTCTAAACCGCCACCAAACACAGTTCATATGGCAAAAAAAATCTTTTCAAAATGAATTCCGAAATTGAAAAATTAATAAAAACAGACCTAGAAGTAGTCAAGACAACTGAAGGGCTACGCTACTATGCTTCCGCAGTGGAAGATTTCAATACACTCAAAGAATTCTTTAGAAAAGCTGGTAGACAATACTACACATTTCAACTAAAAAAGATATGCCACTGAGGGCTGTGCTCAAGAGGCTTCCCAAAGACATAACTGCTGAAGACGTTCAACATGAACTAAACAAGCTTGAATATCAAATAAAAAATATAAGACAACTCACGAAAAAAGGAGACGACTTACAAACTCCTCTCCCAATCTATATTATGGAACTTGAAAATAATGATAAAGGAAAATAAATCTTCAATCTAAACCGCCTCTTGTATACAGTCTTTTCCGTGGAATCCTACAAACCTAGGGTTATAGCAACTATCTACAAATCTCCTCTGAGGCTTCTGACAAGGCACGACCTAGATATTCTCACTTCTGTCTCCCAAGCTACTTCCTTGCGGGAGACTTTAACTCTAAACATCTATATTGGAATTGTCGTGCCCAAAATGCCTCTGGTGCAATTCTTCAAAATTACTGTCAGCTTCACAACATACAAATCTCAGCTCCAAGGGAACATACACTCTTCATGATTACAGCTTATGGTTTAAGGTCCGATATTCTGGACATAGCTTTGTCGAAGAATGTCCCCATCTCACCATACATCACAAGAGCTAAACACGCACTCGACTCTGATAACACCCTTATACTATTTAGAATCCCTCCAACATCCTTTTGTCCTCCCCCTTAATGTAAAACAACATCACACAGACTGGCAGAGTTACACTGACATTCTTAACCAATGGGTTAAGCCTACACTCTCTGTCGGGTCTACAGAACAATTAGAACACACAGTCCTTAATTTCCAGGCCTCTAAAAAACGGCCATTACACTCGCTACGCCGCGGACATGTTACACTTGACGAACAAAATACGACGATCCCACGCATTAAAAATTATTTAATATCTAAAGCGAGTACCCTTTAAAATGGTTACCCCGATTTCGGAGCTTATCATCAATACAATCATTATGCTCGTTTGCCCCCAAAAACCGACTTAAACGAACTGAGAAATGCTGACTGGGATTTCTCTCCCTTCAGCATTTCTCAGGAAAATAAAAACCCCAACTTGGGAAATCATTAAAACGTTATAAACAGGAGTCGAAGCTAGCAGGCCTCCTCCTTCGGGCAATACAGTCAGGTGGGACTTGGGCTTATCTCCCTAGAGATAAAGCAAAAGTCCCTAGCTGACAGCTTCGCGAACCGTTTCACCAAATGAGCTTACAACACCAACTCATGAAGCTGAAGTACATCATATGGTAATTACGTTTCCTTGAGACTCCTATCCCTAGGGACCCGTCCGAGGTTACAGTTTTCAGAACTGTGAAAACTATAGTACAGCATCTCCGTCTCGTCGTATCTCTGGACATGACCAGATTACAAATCTGGTTGTCAAAACCCTACCCACTAAAAGCCCTACTCCTTCTCCTACTATAATGAAACTTTGCTTCAATTTCCAATACTATACTACTCCTGAAGTATGGAAGAAGCAAAGGTCATCGCTATTCCCAAAACCCGAAAAGACCCCACAATCCGGACAACTTGAGACCAATCAGTCTTGCATACCTGTGCTGGGCAAAATTGTGGAGAGAAGTATTTTTGGCAACAATCAAAATTGAAGTTTCGGAAAGAAACTCTTTTCCTAAATACCAATTTGGATTCGAAAATTTCACATTTGGGGCCAGTTTTTAAATTAATAAAATCAAAATACCCTAACTAATCGGCAATTTCCTTGTCGGTTATTGGGTATAATTCTGACTGCAAGACCCTCTGGCGGGAGTTCCTCCTCAGGGTACACTTCTCCCTCCTATTCTTTATAGCCTTTATGTGTCCGACTCGTTCCCTACCTTTTCTAGCGAGGGCCTACAAATCGCATCCTTCGCTGATGATTGTGCCTTTCTATCAGACCGTTCAGATCCGTACCGTTCCACATTCATGTGGTCCAACGTCCCTAACACAGTCCAAATACTGCTACACTGTGAACTTAAAACAATGAAATAAAACACAACGCTGTTTTATTTAATAAAACCCGCATTGTACTCTCCTGCCCACTCACCTTTGGAGATTCATCCAGTACCCTACCCTTGGAATCCAAATGGATTCCAACTTGCGTTCAAATATTCATATCCACTACCTAAAACATAGAAGCCTAATGCTGCTATTCACTTAATAATCCATTTTTCACAAGTCGCCTACGCTATCTACTAGGATCAGCTTCTCTATATCAAGCTGTGATCCCCACAGCATTTGCTGTATGGATGTGAAGCCTGTGAGTATCCTCGCGGGTTTGTCATAAAAGGAAGTCCCAAATCATACAAAACAAATGTTTAAAAAAGAATCTATCGTCATCGCCCGCCGTTACGACGATCGCCGGCGCAGCTCCACAATCTAGCACAGAGGGCCCTATATTGGTACCCGAGTGAGGAAAAATCGATTTATATGTACCATCGTATCAATAATACGATACTCAATTGGCGAATAACGCGTATGGCTAAGCG